>JAPQWV010001944.1:0-68419 GCA_027422505.1 Craterostigma plantagineum | reverse complement strand
GACGAATCATGTAGGTCTAAAATGGTTGATTTTGATAAAGCATCTCACATAATAGGAATTGATCATCACAATCACCACAAAAAGGACTTTGGTATTTACTTCGCACTCATACTAAATCAAATACTCGAATTCAATGGTAAAATACCTAAATAGGAAAAAGTACTTAATATCTTGCCTAAAAACGGATATTTAAGCAGAAATACTCGCGGATAGGACGAAGCAATAGACTAAAATGGTTGGTTTGATAAAACATCTCACATAATAGGAAATTGATCATCACCAAACCAACAAAAGGAGTTTGGTATATACTTCGCATTCATACTAAGTCAAATACTCGAATTCAAGGGTAAAATACCTAAATAGGAACAAAACGTAATAAATCTGCATAAAATACTGATATTTCAACATAAAAAAGTCATGATTGGGACGAATCATCTAGGACTAAAATGGTTGGTTTTGATAAAACATCTCACATAATAGGAAATGATCATCACCAACACCACAAAAAGGAGTTTGGTATATACTTCGCATTCATACAAGTCAAATACACGAATTCAACCGTAATAAATAGGACAAAAGTACTTAATATCTGCATAAAATACTGATATTTCAGAAAAATACTCGCGGATAGGGACGAATCATCTAGGACAAAAATGATTGTTTTTGACAAAACATCTTACATAACTAGGAAATTGATCATCACCAACACCACAAAAAGGAGTTGGTATATACTTCACATTAATATAGTCAAATACTCGAATTCAACGGTAAAATACCTAACTAGGAACAAAAAGTACTTAATATCTTGCCTAAAAATAAGGATATTTAAGCATGAAATACTCGCGGATAGGGACGAATCATCTAGGGCTAAAATGGTTGGTTTCAATAAAACATCTCACATAATAGGAAATTGATCATCACCAACACCACAAAAGGAGTTTGGCTTATACTTCACATTTATACTAAGTGAAATACTCGAATTCAACTACAAAATACCTAAATAGGAACAAAAGTACTTAATACCTGCCGAAAATACTGATATTTAAGCATGAAATACTCGCAGATTGGGACGAATCATGTAGGACTAAAATTGTTGATTTTGATAAAACATCTCACATAATAGGAAATTGATCATCACCAACACCCAAAAAGGAGTTCGGTATATACTTCACATTCATACTAAGTAAATACTCGAATTCAACGGTAAAATACCTAGATAGGACGAAAGTACTTAGTATATGGCATAAAATACTGATATTTCAGTATAAAATACTCGCGGATAGGACGAATCATCTAGGACTAAAAATGTTGGTTTTGATAAAACATCTCACATAATAGGAAATTGATCATCACCAACACGACAAAAAGGAGTTTGGTATAACTTCACATTCATATAAGTCAAATACTCGAATTCAACGGTAATTTACCTAACTAGGAACAAAAGTACTTAATAATTTGCCTAAAATAAGGATATTTAAGCATGAAATACTCGAGGATAGGGACGAATCATCTAGGGCTAAAATGGTTGGTTTCGATAAAACATCTCACATAATAGGAAATTGATCATCACCAACACCACAAAAAGAGTTTGGTATATACTTCACATTCATACTAAGTCAAATACTCGAATTCAACGGTAAAATACCTAAATAGGAACTAAAGTACTTAATATCTTGCATAAAATACTGATATTTCAGCATAAAATACTTGCGGATAGGGACGAATCATCTAGGACCAAAATGTTGGTTTTGATAAAACATCTCACATAATAAGGACATTGATCATCACCAACACCACAAAAAAGGAGTTTGGTATATACTTCACATTCCTACAAAGTCAAATACTCGAATTCAACCGTAAAATACCTAAATAGGAACTAAAATACTTAATATCTTGCCTAAAATACTGATATTTAAGCATGAAATACTTGCGGATTGAGACGAATCACGTAGGTCTAAATGGTTGATTTTGATAGAGCATCTCACATAATAGGAAAATGGATCATCACCATCACCACAAAAAGGACGTTTGTTATATACTTCGCACTCATTACTAAATCAAATACTCGAATTCAATGGTAAAATACCTAAATAGGAACGAAAGTACTTAATATCTTGCCTAAAATACGGATATTTAAGCATGAAATACTCGCGGATAGGGACGAATCATCTAGGACTAAAATGGTTGGTTTGAGAAAACACATCTCACATAATAGGAAATTGATCATCACCAACACCACCAAAAGGAGTTTGGTATATACTTCGCATTCATACTAAGTCAAATACTCGAATTCAACGGTAAAATAACTAAATAGGAGCAAAAGTATATAATATCTGGCATAAAATACTAATATTTCAACATAAAAAAAGCGTGGATTGGGACGAATCATCTAGGACTAAAATGGTTGGTTTTGATAAAACATCTCACATAATAGGAAATTGATCATCACCAACACCACAAAAGGAGTTTGGTATATACTTCACATTCATACAAGTCAAATACTCGAATTCAACAGTAATAAATAGGGACAAAAGTACTTAATATCTGGCATAAAATACTGATATTTCAGCAAATACTCGCGGATAGGGACGAATTATCTAGGGCAAAAATGATTGGTTTGATAAAACATCTTACATAACAGGAAATTGATCATCACCAACACCACAAAAAGGAGTTTGGTATATACTTCACATTCATATAAGTCAAATACTCGAATTCAACGGTAAAATACCTAATAGGAACAAAAGTACTTAATATCTTGCCTAAAATAAGGATATTTAAGCATGAAATACTCGCGGATAGGGACGAATCATCTAGGGCTAAAATGTTTGGTTTCATAATAAAACATCTCACATAATAGGAAATTGATCATCACCAACACCACAAAAGGAGTTTGGCTTATACTTCACATTTATACTAAGTGAAATACTCGAATTCAACTACAAAATACCTAAATAGGAACAAAAGTACTTAATACCTTGCCTAAAATACTGATATTTAAGCATGAAATACTCGCAGATTGGGACGAATCATGTAGGACTAAAATTGTTGATTTTGATAAAACATCTCACATAATAGGAAATTGATCATCACCAACACCACAAAAGGAGTTCGGTATATACTTCACATTCATACTAAGTAAAATACTCGAATTCAACGGTAAAATACCTAGATAGGACGAAAGTACTTAGTATCTGGCATAAAATACTGATATTTCAGCATAAAATACTCGTGGATAGGACGAATCATCTAGGACTAAAATGGTTGGTTTTGATAAAACATCTCACATAATAGGAAATTGATCATCACCAACACCATAAAAAGGAGTTTGGTATATACTTCACATTCATACTAAGTCAAATACTCGAATTCAACGGTAAAATACCTAAATAGGAACTGAAGTACTTAATATGTAGCATAAAATACTGATATTTCAGCATAAATACTCGCGGATAGGGACGAATCATCTAGGACTAAAATGGTTGGTTTCGATAAAACATCTCACATAATAAGGACATTGATCATCACCAACACCACAGAAAGGAGTTTGTATATACTTCACATTCATACTAAGTCACATACTCGAATTCAACGGTAAAAATACCTAAAATAGGAACTAAAGTACTTAATATGTAGCATAAATACTGATATTTCAGCATAAAATACTTGCGGATAGGGACGAATCATCTAGGACCAAAATGGTTGGTTTTGATAAAACATCTCACATAATAAGGACATTGATCATCACCAACACCACAAAAAGGAGTTTGGTATATACTTCACATTCCTACAAAGTCAAATACTCGAATTCAATCGTAAAATACCTAAATAGGAACTAAAATACTTAATATCTTGCCTAAAACACTGATATTTAAGCATGAAATACTTGCGGATTGAGACGAATCACGTAGGTCTAAAATGGTTGATTTTGATAGAGCATCTCACATAATAGGAAATGGATCATCACCATCACCACAAAAAGGACTTTGGTATATACTCGCACTCATACTAATCAAATACTCGAATTCAATGGTAAAATACCTAAATAGGAACGAAAGTACTTAATATCTTGCCTAAAATACGGATATTTAAGCATGAAATACTCGCGGATAGGGACGAAGCATCTAGGACTAAAATGGTTGGTTTTGATAAAACATCTCACATAATAGGAAATTGATCATCACCAACACCACCAAAAGGAGTTTGGTATATACTTCGCATTCATACTAAGTCAAATACTCGAATTCAACGGTAAAATAACTAAATAGGAGCAAAAGTATATAATATCTGGCATAAAATACTGATATTTCAACATAAAATAGTCGTGGATTGGGACGAATCATCTAGGACTAAAATGGTTGGTTTTGATAAAAACATCTCACATAATAGGAAATTGATCATCACCAACACCACAAAAAGGAGTTTGGTATATACTTCGCATTCATACCAAGTCAAATACACGAATTCAACCGTAATAAATAGGGACAAAATTACTTAATATCTGGCATAAAATACTGATATTTCAGCAAATACTCGCGGATAGGGACGAATTATCTAGGACAAAAATGATTGGTTTTGATAAAATATCTTACATAACAGGAAATTGATCATCACCAAACCACAAAAAGGAGTTTGGTATATACTTCACATTCATATAAGTCAAATACTCGAATTCAACGGTAAAATACCTAACTAGGAACAAAAAGTAGTTAATATCTTGCCTAAAATAAGGATATTTAAGCATGAAATACTCGCGGATAGGGACGAATCATCTAGGCTAAAATGGTTGGTTTCAATAAAACATCTCACATAATAGGAAATTGATCATCACCAACCACAAAAGGAGTTTGGTATATACTTCACATTCATACTAAGTGAAATACTTGAATTCAACTACAAAATACCTAAATAGGAACAAAAGTACTTAATACCTTGCCTAAAATACTGATATTTAAGCATGAAATACTCGCGGATTGGGACGAATCATGTAGGACTAAAATTGTTGATTTTGATAAAAACATCTCACATAATAGGAAATTGATCTTCACCAACACCACAAAAGGAGTTCGGTATATACTTCACATTCATACTAAGTAAAATACTCGAATTCAACGGTAAAATACCTAGATAGGAACTAAAGTACTTAGTATCTGGCATAAAATACTGATATTTCAGCATAAAATACTCGTGGATAGGGACGAATCATCTAGGACTAAATGGTTGGTTTTGATAAAACATCTCACATAATAGGAATTGATCATCACCAACACCATAAAAAGGAGTTTGGTATATACTTCACATTCATACTAAGTCAAATACTTGAATTCAACGGTAAAATACCTAAATAGGAACTGAAGTACTTAATATGTAGCATAAAATACTGATATTTCAGCATAAAATACTCGCGGATAGGGACGAATCATCTAGGACTAAAATGGTTGGTTTTGATAAAACATCTCACATAATAAGGACATTGATCATCACCAACACCACAGAAAGGAGTTTGGTATATACTTCACATTCCTACCAAGTCAATTACTCGAATACCTAAATAGGACAAAAGTACTTAATATCTTGCCTAAAATACTGATATTTAAGCATGAAATACTCGCGGATTGGGACGAATCATGTAGCTCTAAAATGGTTGGTTTTATTAAAACATCTGACATAATAGGAAATTGATCATCACCAACACCACAAAAAGGAGTTTGGTATATACTTCGCATTTATACCAAGTCAAATACACGAATTCAACCGTAATAAATAGGGACAAAAGTACTTAATATCTGGCATAAAATACTGATATTTCAGCAAATACTCGCGGATAGGGACGAATCATCTAGGACCAAAATGATTGGTTTTGATAAAACATCTTACATAATAGGAAATTGATCATCACCAACACCACAAAAAGGAGTTTAGTATATACTTTACGTTCATATAAGTCAAATACTCGAATTCAACGGTAAAATACCTATAGGAACAAAAGTACTTAATATCTTGCCTAAAATAAGGTTATTTAAGCATAAAATACTCGTGGATAGGGACGAATCATCTAGGACTAAAATGGTTGGTTTTGATAAAACATCTCACATAATAAGGACATTGTTCATTACCAACACCACAAAAAGGAGTTTGGTATATACTTCTTGTTGGCCCTTATATTTCCAAACAAGTATCAAAAGAAAGGTTTGAATGTTAAAAACGTGAAGAACACCTTGAGTGCGTGTTAGTGTGTGTTTATCTAAGGAAAAGTACAAGGTGGCTTACCTTTTGAATTCTTTTGATAAAACCCTAATTAGGGTAAGTGGGTCTTTATATACCACAAGTATTTGGTATATTAAAGCCCAATACAAACTCTTACCTAATATCATTAGTCACACCAAACTACTACAACTTACTAAATAAGTACATATTAAACCAAGATTACTTTAAATAAATGATGCTTCAAAATATTCCTAACAATCTCCCCCTTAGCATCCTTTTCCCTTTGGCGTTCTTGGTGTCTTCTTCTTCTTGGGTTTCTCCACAGCATCGACCGATTTCCTGAGTCCAAGTCTGAACTCGTATGATCGTATCGTTCTTCATATGGAATTTCGATCTGAGATGATGTTGATCAGCTTCTCGTACTTCTCCTGTACCTCTGCTTCTTCGAACCTTAGCTGCTCCAGAATCCTTCCGAGTTTGCTTCGAATAAATTAGAAGCATTCCATTGCTGAATTTGGCAATCTCGGATGTTTTTATCAGTCTCTCTTCTCCTTCGTAATTGATGTAGACCACTGATGGATCGCTGTCTTCATTGATTATGTGGCCTTCACCAAGACTTGGGTCTGGGACTTCAAAGGATGGCTTTGTCAGGTTCACCCTTTTCATGTTGCTTTCTACCGCCATTTGAAGATCGTGAGTCGAATTGAACTTGATTTGGCGCATCATGAATCGCTTAAGAATGACGTAGTCTGGATTCTGGAGTGTTCCAAGAAATCTGAAGCTTCCCAGTATCTGATCAACGTCTTCACCTCTGATGTATGAGAGATCCCCTTCAGTTAGTGTAGGACCCGAGTCCCTGCGAACTAGGTCGGCCAATAAATTAGTTTAGGGTTCGAATGATTTTCGGGTGATCGCATGTATGCTATATACTTATGTGATTCTATGAAGGTTGTGCTCATGATTTTTACGTGAATTACGTGCAATTACGTGCCAACGACTACGTGTTTATGACGACCCCAAATCTAGGCAAGGGGAAATTCTAAAATAGTGAAGGAAAAGATTTAACAATTAAGTAAGAATTGTGCTAGGAAGTCATGGAGACATGAATTAATAAACTTGAGTCATGGCTTAAGAATGAAGGTGGAACGAATAATTGGCCCAAGCCCATAAGAAAGCAACTTGGAGACATGTTTCCTTAAAATAAGGAATACCCACGCCTAAGCTATGCTCTATTAACATTACTTAAAGAAAAATATCTCCTCTAAAGAATTCACACTCTATAACACCACCTAAAACCAACGAAATTAAAGGGAAGAAAAGAATCAAAGGGCCGAAAGATAGTTCGAACCAAGAATTTCTCAACTAGCTTTGGACTTCAAAGTGGTAAGGAAAGCATTTCCTCAAGCCCTGAAGTTTTGTAATTTGATATTCCCAGATGTATTAATTTCATTAAAACAACTAAGCATAAGTAGAACACGAGAACCCTAAGTGTGAGTATAGATTCGTATAAGGTGATTGCTGGGCAAATCGGATTTGATAGTTTAATATGTGATTGAGAACTTATAACTCTTGCTTTGGAGTTAGGAATCACACGATTTCGATAGAGAAACGATGGGATTTAGGCGTTTCGACTAGGCTAATGATATGAAGTTGGTTTCGATTAGATTGACAATTATGTTTCGATCGAAAGTAGGAGCACCTAACTAAGTTTCGATCGAAAGAGGACCATAAATTTCAGTTTCGGGTGATTGGAAGAATTAGGTAGGAATTTATAATTTAAAATGTGTAACATGACTTTCGATCGAAAGTAGAACAGCCATGCAAGGGTTTCGGGCGACAATTAGAAGCAACAATTTAGTTTCGACCAAATCAAATTGTAAGATAGCAAATTAGGTAACTCATGAGTTTCGACCGAAACTCATTTTAACATGCTTGAATCAATCGAAAGGGATCTCGGCGAAACTCGCATGAACACATTTGGAATTGGGCGAAACTCATCCTAAGAAGCCAAATCGATCGAAATCTCATTTCATTTCACCTCCAATTGTTCGAAAGTGACCTTCAACAATGTATAGCTTCGATCGAAACCCATAAAGACGCCATGATGACGTCATAGCACGGCAAAACTGAGGTGACATCAGGATGACGAAATGACGCGGCGAAACTCCACCCAAGCCACATGCAATTAATTGAAATTGGCCTCTTCACTATGCATGGTTTCGGGCGAAACTAGATGATGTCATGCGAACGTAGAAACGCGGCGAAACCCCTCAACACACATGGTGTCGATCAAAACTCGGGCTGACGTCACGGTGATGGAAGCACGCGGCGAAACACAACCCTCTACACGCGCAATCGGGCGAAACCAATCCATGCTAACTATAATCGAAAATTAGGGTTTGATACCAACTAGTTTCGATCGAAAGTCCTCGGCGAAACCATGCAAATGAGGAATTAGATTGGACGAGAATCGAATTGGGCGAAACCTATAAATTAAATGACTTTCGCCTAACTTATGATGTTAGGAATTTCAACACTTTAACTTAGGGCTTATGTGATGATAGCGACTTAGGTGGGATCGAACAATTGGAGTTTCGATCGGAACCTTACCCAAAAAAAAATTAGCACACTTTCGCCGAGCTTCCTATGTTAAAAATTCTAATGCCTTAACTTAGGAATTATTTGGGACAACAACTTAGATGAATTTGAGCATTTAAAAGTATCGTTCGAAACCCAACCTTAAATTGGTGAGCATTGCGCCAACGAGTATAGTTAGGGTCCAAATTAAACTCTAAACGTGACTTAGAATAGAAATTAAAAGGACTTGGAAGAGGTAGCAGGGTAAAGCGAGTGACGTGGAACAATAGCAACCTAGCGTAGCCTATATAACTAACGTGCCGAAAGCTAATTAATTAGCTAAGATAGAATAAAGGGGATAAAATACTAACGCTTCAACCCTTTTATTTTAAAAGTTTGTACGTTAGAGGTTCACGAGGAGAGCGCTAGGGTAGCTCGGACGACATGTAAGTAGAAATTCAACTACGACACGTAGCTTGCCTGCGTTCGATCTTCTGATTACGTGCTTACGTGATTTTATGTGAAACGTGTATGTTACGACTTGATTATTTATATGCACGAAGGCATGATCTGCATAATTATGTGAACATGGCATGAGCATTTGCACGCATGAGTAGTACGTAAGACACCAGGTTAGAGCGTGCATAAGATTGCCTGTGTGCGATAGAGACTCGCGGATATTGGTGTTTGTGTCGACTCAATGAAGAGTCACGGCTCTTCTATGCGACCATGGCGTTAAGAAACCGAAGTGCCTGGTATAAGAGGCAGGGGAACACCCTGTATGCGGGAGATGCAACCTGGAGGAGGCGACCGAGGCATGCACTACCAGAGGGAACCTCTGAGGTTAGTGACTCTGTGTTGGCTACTAGTAAGCGTCCGCGTGGAGGCCACACTATGCAAGGGAAGATTCCTTCGGGTGACCTTCTAGTGTGCGAACCTCCACATATGTAAAAATCCCTCGTGGATTGAGATCTCTATGAAATGGCGCATAGTGGGATAGAAGGCCGAGGGCCCATATGACGTAAGAGTCTAAGAAAAAGAGTAAGAGTCTAAGAAAAAGAGTATGAGTCAGGAAAAGAGTACGAGTCTGGAAAATGAGTATGAGCGTTAGTAAGCGGCGGCGTGGATTGCCGATCGTTAGGACACGTGCATACATGCATAATTTCTGCTTACTGAGCCGCGGTGGCTCGTGTTGTAGGTACTAGCGATCACGGTACGTGATCCGTATATGGTGCAAGGCCAATCTTTTGAAGCTATCCGACTGCTTTTGAGGTGGAAGTGTGTGTATAGATGACGACCTGTGAAGGCCGGGCGCATAAGAAGCTTTTGCTGCATGCACACGCGTTACTTGTAGATAGGACTTGAAAATTGTAGAATGAATTTTGAAAATTCTTTTGACTTGTATGTATGACTTCCGCATTGAAAATGGAAAAATTTTATCCGTAAATTTTATGCCTTTGCACGATAACAAACCCATAGGCACTTAGTATTGCGTCGAATTTACGAAGCTAGGACGGCGGGTCCTGACAGTTAGCTCCTCGACTGTTCCATCTTCTCGCTGCACTTTGTAGATAGGATACTCATAGAAGTCGAGATGACCTCGCCGTACTCCTAAGATTTTGCTGATTCTGGCTCTTTCCTTCTCTTCTCTTCTAAGAGTGTCAACGCTATTATCCTTTCCCCTCCACACAAGTCCTCTACGAAGAGAGAGCAGGTATTGTACAGCGGTTGGTCTCGGGAGATGAGTTAGTCCTCTTAGATCAAGCTCGTCTAACTTCTTGATCCTATCTTCCTTCCTCCAGATTCTTCTTCGTATCTCTTCTTGATATGGAGCGATCACTTTGACAGTTTCCCACGGTGGCTTCTGTTCTTCTCCTATCTTCGACTTCGAGGGGGGCACTCCTCACTGACGACGGCGTGTTTGAGAAGCTCGGGAAGTTCTGGAATGTCTGCTCGTAGTCTTCTCCTTCCTCGAGTTCATCTTCGTCCATAAGGGCCAGGCTAACATTTGCCTTCATCAGGAAGTATCTGGCATTGTCCAGTAAGCCCCTGGCCAAGGCTGGATGCATCGGCTTTGTTAATCAGTCATCGTTGAAGATGTATTTCTCTACTGTTGTGTGTGGGTTGTAAAGTGTTTCGAGAGATACGATAGGTTCATTTCTGGAGGGATAGGATGGAGATATCGAAGGGCTGTCTTGGCTTGTGGGAAGAGGAGGTGAGAGGCTCATAGCTGGTGAGGAGGACTGTTGGGTTGTTTTGTTGGTAGTTCGGGTAGATTTTCTTGTTTGTGTGGGTGTAGGGGTTTTGTTCTGGTGGGTGTTTGGTGGTTCTAGGCGGTGGCGGCGGCGGTTGAGGCCCTGTGTCTCGTCTCGTCTTCCCCTCGGGACGACCCCCACCGTCAAGGTCGTCACGTGGTTGATGTGATGACTGGGCCTCGCCTGGGTTTGTAGGTGTGAAAGGTAGCTCAAGCCGTCTGAGGACATCCGCTTCATACGTTGTTAGCTTTGGTGCAATGCGGATTCGGGCCAGCAGGACGGCGATGAGTTCCGTGATAGGAACGTTCACGGCTCGCCGTTGGCGTCAGTAGAGGGATCGGCTTGTGAGCGTGCTTCTTCAGTGACGGGGGCTTTGCCTTTATCCGAGAGGACGTCCCAGTGGCGTTGTAGACTTGGGTCACTATTGTGTACTCGAGATCTTTTCTGAGCGCAGCAAGTCATCTTCCAGCCTCGCCTCCGTCACGTACGGGGAAAATAACCGGACGGAGTCACTAAGACGTTCCGTCGTCACAACATCAGTAGAGGGTACTGATGTGCTGCCCGTTTGCACAGGACTTGAAAGACTGAGGCCACGTAGGCTCATCGTTGACATCAAAGCTGAGACAGACTCAGATTGATGGCCCAAGGTCGTAGCTGCAGTGACGGTCACTACGTTGGGACTTCCGCTCTGTTCCATACTAGACTCTAGTACGGAGACATCATGAGATTAGATTCTGTCTAGATCTAGAGGTGCAAAAACTAGACTAAGTGTCCTAGATAATGGAACAATTATGGATGGTGAGGGCACTAGACTAGGCGTGATCGAAGGTGCAGTCTGAGGCTGAGGACTGCTTGATACATCAACCCCCCTCCGAGCGAGGTGGCGATGGATGACGTGGCACCTCGTGTGTTTGTGAAACAATCATCTGCTTGGAGATGATTGAGTGGCTAGGGGGGTAGTTTTGCGCGATTGGACCTGATGTCGCGACGTCTACTCGGGGGAAGACAAAGTCAACACCCTGTACCTATGGGTTCGGCCCGGCTTGTTTGTGGACTAGTTGGCTGAGGAATACGGTCGTGTTTTTTGTTTAGTACGCCGTTCCTGTTGACTGCTTCTGTCATCCCCTTTTGATTTTCTCTTTTGTTTTGGCTTTGGGGATGAGCTTCCTAGACCTATATTTGGCTGTGGGGGTTGGCTTGTCCCTGGGTTAGGTTCAACTGGGTTGTGTTGAACCATGAGAATGTCATAAAGGTTGTTGGCTCGTAGGTATTTGAGGAGCTCCGGCTCATTTGAATCGAGGAGGTGAAGGAGGTGTTCTGTATGATCATGGCCTCCTGATCGATCTTGTTCTTTGTCGATTGTATCTTGATAAGCTTCGGAGATTGATAGCCCTCGTCTCTGGGTCGGTGCTCGATTTCGGGATGAAGATCCACGAAATGTGGGACGATGACAGGTAGCCACCATAGGTAAGGAAGCACCGGCTTTGTGGATCCGAGACCTCGCCGTCTTAGTTGATCGAGGATGTCCATCCAAATTAGTTGGGCGACATCATAATTCCTATTGAAGACAATCCCATGGAAGATGAGCATTATGTTGCGGTTGCATTTGTCGGACCCTGCGTGCTTCGGCGAGAGGCAATTGTTCACAATCAGAAACAGGGTCCTCGAAGGTCCAGGGATGTCTTTGGTTGTAAAGTCAGGGAGGTGAATGGAATTTGGGCGTTAGGTTTGTGGCCCATGAATAGGAAGTCCCTGATTAGGTCATCGTTAGATGGATGGGGATATATAGGAGTGAGTGTGGTAGTTTAGTATGGAACGAGAATGTTCGGGGTAAAGACAACTATAGTGTTGTCGATTATGGCGGAAAGACTGGTTATTTTTGGGTTATTTGTAGTTTATGAAGGGTGGACCAAAATTTGGACGTAGACCTCAGGGACAACCTCGGTGATATTTAGGGTGGTTTTAGAGGGTGGTTTGCTAGGATTTTAACAATAATAGGATCTGGGCACGAGATATTGTCAAAGTCAAGTTGGAAGTTATTGGTGGTCTCTGTGCCCAATCATTGAAGCAAAAACTTCATCGATCAGTCGCACTATTTTAGTATTTCTGCAAGATAAGAGCAAGAGATAAGTAGGAACCAACCATTATGACTTAGAGAAATTTTGCAAAAATTGGTAATAAATTTCGGCGATAGGAACAATTTTTGGAAATTGATTTCATCAATCGGTGAACAAAGCACAGTAAATTACAATGTTAGTCAGTTTCGATCAAAGTGTAGGTTTTAATTCAAATGCCAGTGTAATTTTGAGCTTCGAGTAAGATAGTGTATCGTGCGATACAATTCATAATCAAATTAAAAGATCGAGTTTCGGTCGAAAGTGGGAACTTATCGATCAATTCAATTTGATTCCAGTTTCGATCGAAAGTGATTTTCAATTAGACAGTTTCGGCCGAAAGTAAAAGTCAAACAATTGAAATCATTTTAAATCAGTATCGGCCGAAAGTCCCAAATTGGCGATTGAATCAACAGTTTCGGCCGATTTAAACGTGAAATTGAATCTGGAAATGGGTTTCGGGCAAAGAGAAACTGAATCGAAACGTATTTCAAAAAGTGATTCGAGCGAAATCACGTAAATCCTAATCTCCGCAACCTGCAAGAATCGAGAAAAATATCAGTTAAAAGTTGACGATAATGTATTTATCCTTACAGATAGTGAAATTTGTGCTGCGGAAATCGTGAAAAAACTAGGTTTGAGCGAGACTGTGAAACGGTTTGTAGGCGATTTCTGAGAGAGTTTTGAAAATGACTTTTGAAAATAGATGAAGAAGAACAGTGTTTCGGGCGAAATGCTATATATATGAGATGGGTTTCGATCGGGACGCGTTTTGGGCGAAAGTCAGTTTCACGATGAAATTAGAAAAAGGATTTAGGCAATTTTCAATTCAATTGAAGCTTGATTCGGACGAAAGTCAGTTTCGCCGAGAAATCATAAAAGGGTTTAAAATTAAGTTTTGATCGAAACTTGCGTCGTGCGATTGTTAAATCTATTTAAAGGAGTGTTGGGCGATACGTAGTTTCGCCGAGAAAAGTTTTGAATTAATTGAAAATTCAGTTTTCGATCGAATTTGAGCTGAGTTTCGAGCGATAGTCAGTTTCGCCGAGAAAGCATTTCAAATAATTGTGTGTTTCAATTTCAATCAACTTTGATTGTCGCCGAGAAAAAAATGGCTTAAGGTTATAAGAATTATTATTTCATAAGTTTTAACCCTTTATGCGGATTTGATAAAGACTCCCACTTAATTTGTGCGAAGTGTTCAGTAACTCCCCCTAGATTAGTGCATAATTCTTAGAGACTCCCCCTAGATCCATGCATAAAGTTTTATTAGACTCCCCCTAGATACGATAGTAGAGTTTTTCCACATTCATATGAAAACATATAGAGAAAAACTAAATGACCTATTTACACCATATCAGGTTCATGTAGAGACAATCGATCATGGCTTGTGGTTCAACATGCCTAACCAAGATACCAAGAATTGGAATCGCTTTTCATCCAATGCCTTAGTAGATAAGTCAGCAAGTTGAAGATCTGTGTGAACAAAATGCATTTCGATTGTACCTTGTTCCACATGTTCCTTGATAAAGTGGTATCTAATGTCTATATGTTTTGTGCGTGAATGATGTACTGGTTACTAGTTATAGCTATAGCGCTTTTAGAGTCACTAAAGATGGAATACGATTTAACGTTATGCCAAAATCTCGCAGCTGGGTTTTCTCATCCACAAAATTTGTGAGCAGCAACTCGCAGCAGCGACATATTCTGCCTCTGCTATGAAGTTGAGACACAATTTTGCTTTCGAGACGACCAGCTTACGAGTTTACCCCCAGAAATTGAGCGGCTCCAGAAGTGCTCTTTTTGTCCAGCTTGCATCCCGCGTAATCAGCGTCGGTGTATCCTACGAGTTCGAAAGCTTGACTCCATGGGTACCATAGACCTAGATTTGGTGTTCCCATAAATATTTGAAAATTTTCTTGACAGCGAGCATGTGAGACTCCTTTGGATCAGCTTGAAAGCGGCACAGAGACACGTGGCGAACATGATGTCAGGCGACTGGACGTAAGATAGAGCAGGGATCCTATCATGCCTCGATAAATCGTCTGGTAACCGATTTTCCTGATGAATCTGCATCCAGTTTGCATGAGGTGGACATGGGAGTGGTGGCAGCATTTGAGTTGTCCAAGTTGTACTTCTTGAGTATGTCGTGAATGTACTTGGATTGACTGATGAAGATTCCATCGTGAAGCTGCTTAACCTGAAAGCCTAAGAAAAAACTTAGTTCGCCCATCATGCTCATTTCAAATTTCTGCTTCATTAGATTCCCAAAGTTCCTGCACATTCTTGAGTCCGTCGACCCGAATATGATGTCATCGACGTAAATCTGCACTAACATAATGTCTGAGCCGTCCTTCTTGATAAAGAGAGTCGTATCGATCTTCCCTTTTATGTAACTAGAGGAAATGAGAAAATCTGAGAGGACCTCGTACCAGGCTCTGGGAGCTTGTTAAGTCCATAGAGAGCTTTATCGAGTCTGTAGACGTGTTCTGGGAGTTGTTCGTTTACAAAACCTTCAGGTTGAGATACAAAGACTTCTTCTTTTAGTATTCCGTTGAGGAATGTAGTTTTGACATCCATCTGGTAGACTGTGATGTTCTTATGTGCAGCGAAAGCTAAGAAGATTCTGATGGCTTCAATTCTTGCGACTGGGGCATATGTCTCATCATAGTCGATTCCTTCCTGTTGATTGTAACCTTTCGCCACCAGCCTTGCTTTATCCTGATAACAACTCCTTGCTCGTCCTTTTTGTTCTTAAATACCGATTTAGTCCCTATGATTGTTTTCCCAGCTGGTCTAGGTACTAGGTTCCAAACTTTCAACCTCTCAAACTGATTGATTTCCTCCTGCATTGGGATTATCCAGTCTGGATCGTCGAGTGCTTCAGCTACTTTGCTGGGCTCCTTTTGACTGAGAAAGCAGGATAGAGGCTTTCATTTATCGTTGATGCTCGAGTGGTTACACCGTTGGAAGGTCCCCAACTATTTGTGAGTTTGGGTGTGCTCGAGTCCACTTTCTTACTTGGTTGTGATGATCCAGCTGCATTTGTATCGTGTATTGCTTCTTCACTCTGATCAGCCGGATGTTCCGTTTCTTCTCCAGGTTGAGGTATTACTGACTCTCCTGAAGAGATTTCTATTGTTGAATCCGAGGGCTGAGGAGAACTGGAGATAATCTCAGTATCTGTTGGTGATTCACTGTCGTCATCAAGGTGAAGATTTTCCATCGTTGGAGGGAATTATCATTGCTAGTATCTCCAGGATCGTTATGTTATGGTGCTGCGGAATTTGTTGGAGTAGTGGGTGGCGTTGGCTTAGAAAAGAGATCCTCGAATAAGAGATCGAGTTCCATGTCGCTCAAAGTGTTTGATTTTGAAGTTTCGGCCACTGCGAAGGTGCTTGGTTGATCCTTTGTCAACTCTCGTAGAAGTCCTGGTTCTGGACTGATTTGTACAGAAACTACTCGGTCTACTTCATCAAACGTTACATTAATGCTTTCCATAACATTTTTTTCCCCTTGAGGTATACTCGATAGGCTTTTGATGTTGTCGAGTATCCCACCTGTATCCCTTCAAATGCTTTTGGGTCAAGTTTGCCTCTATCTTCGCGATCATTTGCTACGTAGCACTTGCACCCAAAGACTCTTAAGAACGAAACGTCTGGTACTCTGCGATTTATCAACTCGTAGGGAGTCCTTTTGAATCTCTTGTGAAGGGAGCCACGATTTTGTGTGAAGCAGGCTGTGTTCATTGCTTCGGCCCACAAGAAGTGAGGTAGTCCAGAGTGAATAAGGAGTGTACGAGTTGCTTCAACTAAGGTTCTATTCTTGCGTTCAACTACCCCCGTTTTGTTGAGGTGTTTTTGCCGCTGAGAACTGTTGGGTGATTCCAATTGATGCATAAAAGTCACTGAGTTTTCTGTTCTTGAATTCTATCCCATTGTCAGTTCTGATGGTTTGTACACTTAGTTGGTAGAGGTTTTGAGCGGTTTTGATAAACTCAATGATTAGACCTGGAGTTTCGTCTTGGTTCTTAGAAATTGGTCCATGTGTAGCGTGAGAAATCATCCACAATAACCAGCACATATTTTCGCCCATTGATGGTTTGAGTACGCATGGGTCCACACAGATCCATATGAATGTGTTGGTCCCGATTGCACCAACAAGGAATCAAAGAGGCTTAGATGGGATGAAAAAGGGAGAGACTCTCACCTTCAAGTGTGTGTATTGTGTGAAAAGTAGAGTTAGCCTTTTGATCTTTGATTCCCTTCAAAATAGTGCAGGAAAAACCTTATATACCACATTAAACTTAGGTATATTAAGGCCCAAACACTAAAGATTAAGCTAATTACAATTTAGTCCAAAGCCCAAGCTAAAAGGATGATAACAAGACGTAAACTAATGACACAATCTATTAAATATCCTAACAATCTCCCACTTTGTGTCAATTGTTGGGAGTCTTGGATCTTGGGCGTAGTGATAGTGGATCAGCGAGTGTGTGTTCGCGAAGGCCTAGCTTGAACTCGAAGGCGCGGATATCCCTTCGAAGAACGATATCAGCTATAGCGTCAATGAACTTCGCGAATTTGGATCGCAGTGAGGTCTTCTTCCGAAAGGATACGGCAAATCCTCATGAGCTTGTCTTGAATGATGGTGAGTGTCCCATCCGAGAACTTTGCCACTTCGGAGCAGCGTAGCAGCCTCATCTTTCCATTGTAGTTTGAGTAGGCGTCCGCCGGATCATCTCGGTCGATCACATCACCCTCTCGATAGTCGTCCGCATTCTTGAAAGATGGGCGAGTCAGGTTCACCTTCTTTAGGTTGTGCTCCACCGCCATCTGCAAATCGTGGGAGGCGAACAATCTCACCTGTCGGAGCATGTGCCGCTTGAGAGCCACGTAGCCCATAGTGACCGGTTCAGCCTGTACGAGATGTCCAGAACCTTTGGTGATGAGTCTGAACTTCTTCATGGATTCCAGCATGCTGTACAGATCACCCAGGCGCAGAAACTTGAAGTCTGCCTCGCTTACTTCACTGCAGCTCTCATCCTGCCTCATTACCGTGAACACTGGATAGTGGACACGTCCTTTCGACTCGCGGCGAATGGTATTGACTTTGCAGATGGGAGCCCGATTCATCTCAAGCACGATGTTCTACTCATCGGACGGCGTCCGCTTTGTGCACTTGCAGCAAAGGAGACTCCATCGGTAGAGCTTATTCTTCTCCTCGCTCCAGTTTTGGATATTCATCAGCTCGTATTCATCGAAGACCGTGATGATCTGCTCCTTGCGCCGCCAAATCCTCTTCCTAATATCTTCTTGGAATGGTGCGGTGATCTTCTTGTTTTCCCACGGTGCTTCCGGCTTATCCGCAGTGGGCACATTCGGTTGAGCAGCAGGAGCCTCAGCTTGCTGCGCTTGAAACCGTAGGATGTTCTCGAGCTCGGCGGATTCAGCATCGTACTCCTCCCCGTTCTCATTGTCTGCAGTGTTGATCAGCGTAAGAGATGCTTCCTTTAGCAGACGTCGAGCATTTTCAACCAATTTCCTTGGCTGCTACTGCGTCGGCGGGTGTGTAAAGCCATTCATCGTTGAAGATGTAGGCCTCGATCTCGTCTGGCGCGCAGTAGAAGTTCTCGGGAGCCATGTTGGGGTCGGTATTGAGAGGGGTATGACTGTGAGATGGCGAGGGTGTTGCGTCGGAGGAGGTTGTGGATTGTGGGGATGGTTGTGGTGGAGATTCTGGGGGCTCGTTGAGGTAATGGTTTTGGCGAGGATGATTTGGGTGTCGGGTGGCGTAGATGTGGTAGTGGCCTCTAATGTCGATGTGACAATTAGAGGTTCCGAAAAGGTGGGTGGAGAAGGTGCGGTGGTGGTTTCTAACGTCGATGTGACGATTAGAGTTTCGGAGACGGTTACAGTAGGTGGTGGTGAGGGTGACTTGGCTAGTGACTCGGGGTTAATAGGATGGGATTTTTGGCTGGTGGGAGGTTTCTGTCGCTGCGTCGTTTCAGGTGCAGAGGAGGAAGGCGGCGGCGATTGCACAAGTCCTTGAGATTGGCCTTGCTGCCTATTCTCCCCTCGCGTCGATCATGATCATCGTCTTGATCGTCGCATCTGATCCCGCTAGACTCGCCTTGAGCGCAGCAAGTCATCGGCTGAGTCATGATGGCCTTCATTTGTTGTTCCTCCTCGTCGAGTTCCGTCATTGATTCGAATCGGGCTCGGAAGATGTAGAAGAGCTCCTTTGCGGAAATGGAGGAGAGACCCTTTGATTCAAGTTGCGTTGGTGGTGGCGTCTTCGGGGCCACACCTTTCCCTTTGTCACGGTTGGACGCATCGAGACCCGCATAGACTTTATCTAGGATGGATGCCTCAAGAGTCTTTGCAAACTCTGAAGGCGAGCCTCTAGCGTGGTCTCGGTGACGAAACTGGGTAAGTCCAACAAGTTGGAGTCACGAAGAATTCCAACTGACACCGAATCGGAAAAGAGAGCCGATCGGCCGCGCCGTTTGCACAGGACGGGAAAAGACGGGGTCACTAAGACTTCCCGTTGGCATCATCGATGAGACAGACTCAAACGATTGATGGCCTAGGCTCACAGTTGTGTTGATGTTGGCCGTGCTAGGTCTGCCGCTCTCAGTCACAGAGACATCACCGAGCGTTCTGACAGAATCACGAAAACTCTGTTGTGCAGTAAAAAGTGTATGTGTCCTAGAAACATATGAAATTATGGGAGTGAGGGCACTATACTCGATGTGAATGAAGAGGATGCAGTCTGAGGCAGAGGACTGCTTGTTTTTTTTTTTGGAATAAGCTCCATGTATATATATAAGGGGAGTGTCATTATACAGATGAGTGAGGGTATATCCTCACATGCAAACCAGTAACAGACTACCGGTATCAACCAACTAAACCAAAAATGAAAAACAACGTATCATCTAGGAATCACCAAGGTACACGCCAAAGTCGTCGTAAAGCCGCCTTTTGGAGATCATACTTTGGTGATGTCCCAATAAGTCGCATGCACACCGTGTCGAGGACCGCAGCTACCAGCCTATCCGGGGTCGTGCTAGATCCTTCCTTCCAGCGCTTGTTACGTGCTTGCCATATATGATACACCAATGATGCGAGTACGTGCCGGTATGCGACCTGTACGAGATGCTGACCACGCCATCGCGAAGCAGCCCACTGTATACCCTGTCTCCAATCCTGGTACGGCCATGCCCATCTAATCTTCCTCCTCAACAGCCGAGTGCAGTGGCGCGAAAAGCCACACTCGAAAAAAAGATGTTGAACTGTCTCAACATGTAGTGCATCAGATAGAACACAGGCGGGTGTCCCAGCGCGTTGTGCCACCCAAGGCTTATCTCTTGTCGATAGACGGTCCCGAATGGCCAACCACAAGATGACCTCATGACGAGGTAGCTTCAGGGGTCCCCCGAACAAGCACGCCCAAGCGACAAAGGCGATGTATGCGCAGTGACTCCCTGACTAAGCGTGCTGTGGTCGACCATCTGGGGCCCCTTGCCAAGAAATCACATCACGTCTAGTAGGATGAGCCGGCTGAAGGTGGGGACTAAACTCCAGGTACTCAACCGTCGATCTCCCGGGCCAATTCCAGCCTTGGCCATCAATTACCGCGCTCAGTCGTGTGCCCATCGGCAGCCCCATTGCTAACGGGCCTCTAGGATACCGGTCCAACAAGGGGGCACCCCGTAGCCATGGATCTTCCCACAATAATAATGATGCGCCATAAATTGAAGAAAAGGTAGAATTACCTGCCTTAACTGCATCAGCTTCCTCCAGCTCCATGCAGTGTTGGCCGAAACGGTAATTGTCCAAAGCGATCTCGCATGCAATCGTGTACTGTACAACCAATCCACCCAAATCGAGTCATCCGGTCGAGTAATCACCCTCCATAAGAGCTGAATCAGAAGGGCCCTATTATCCGTAGAGATCGACCGCAGCCCCAAGCCTCCTTCGTGGACAGGTAGACAGACATCATCCCAAGCTACCTTGGCTGGTGCGCCACCCCACAAGAACCGGCGAAATCTCGTTTCCAAGGCACGTATGATACCTTGGGAAGCAAGAAGACCCCGACCAGTAGACATGTAGAGCCTGAAGGACCGACTTAATCAGTTGTATCCTACCTGCATACGACAGAGACTGGTTCAGCCATGAGCCGAGCCGTGCATCTACCCGCTGCATCAATGGCGCACAGTCGGCAATCGTAAGGCGGGAGGCAATCAGCGGGACCCCCAAATAGCGCACAGGTAGGCGACCTTCGCGGAATCCCATCAAAGACAGTAGCTGGACCTTGAGGCTATCTGCCCTCCGTGAAATATACATCTCACTCTTGTCAGGGTTAGGGTGTAACCCAGACACTTGTGCGAACGACAATAATGCCTCCTTTAGGACCCGTACCGAGATAAGATCAGCCTGACAGAACAGAAGCAAATCGTCCGCAAAGACTAACATAGGCAATTCGGTGGCCTCGCAACGCCAGTGGTATCGAAATCGTGGTTCCGACTGTATAGATGTTACAACAAGGCCATGGAGCACCTCCATGACGAGAGTGAAAAGTACGGTGAAATAGGATCTCCTTGCCGAATACCTCGCTTGCCAGCGAAGTACCCCACCGGTCGCCCGTTGAGGTGATAGAGAATGTGGTCGTCGTCACGCAACTCCGTATCCACTCAACATACCTTGGGTGAAAAGCCCATCGCCTGAAGAGTCGCCAATAAGAAGCTCCATTCCACCTTATCATAGGCCTTGGCAAGATCCACCTTTAGCATAGCTCGCGGGGGCCCTTCCCTTACTCGTATACCAAGACAGAGCTCCTGTGCTAGCAATATATTATCACTGATGCGCCTGCCAGGGATAAATGCCGTCTGTGAAGCATGGACCAGATCTCGCAGCACCGTCTTCAACCAATTCGCCAACACCTTGGAGATGATCTTGTATAAGACATTACAGCACGAAATGGGCCGGAAGTCTGTCGCTCGGCGTGGCGTCTCGCATTTAGGAATGAGCGTAATCAACGTGCTGTTAAGACCCTTGAGTAAGCATCCCGTCTTGAAGAAGTCCTGCGTCATATCACATCAGGCCCAACTATCCCCCACGCTGTTTTGAAGAAAGCAGCCGTAAAACCATCAGGTCCAGGGGCCTTCTCGTCCCCGATAGAGAATAAAGCATGCCTGATTTCCTCGTCGTCCACTGGCCTGATCATGTATTCCGAAGCGGCTGGGGTAAGCTTGCGTGAAATGGCCCTTTGTATCTCAGCCCTTGCAACAGGGACTGTACGCGCTGATTGTCCAAGCAACTCCTGATAAAACCCCAACAACTCTCCTTCCACATCAGCAGGAGACTCTAAAACTACTCCACTCGGGCTTTCCAGCGAAATAATCCGGTTCGTTGCACGCCGTATCGCAACCTTCCGGAAGAAGTACGATGAGCATTGATCGCCATCCCTAAGCCACGCAAGCTTCGCTCGTTGGGAAAGCGCTGTGTGCTCAATCTCGACCGCCCTAGCGTAGAGATACCGGCAATGCCGTTCGAGATCGTGGAAAAGCACCTCAAGTGGAAATAGAGCGGCAAACTTCTGTGCAATTCCCAAGAATCGTAGGCATCCGCAACATTCGCGGCTAGGTCCCCTTTGGCACGTCGCATGTGCTTCAAAATCGGTTTGAGTAATTTCAAACGCTGGACCACCATGTACATAGGAAAGCCCGTAAGAGGAATGTTCCATACCCGCTGAACGTGGCCCAAGAAATCCTCTTCCTTGGTCAGGAAGTTCTCAAACCGAAACGCCGTACCCCGTATCCCAGTCGGCACCTCCCCCAATGATAACGGTGAATGGTCTGAAGTAGCAGGCATGTCACTGCGAAAGCAGGCATCCTGATATCGGGCAAACCACTGGGGATTGCCAAGCATGCGATCTAACTTCCTCCAAATGCCCCCGAGGCCCCGCTGCTGATTGTACCAAGTGAACTCTTGCCCCGTGGACGGAAGCGAAGTAAGGTCAGCGCTTAGAAGGCACGCCTGAAATTCCGACATATCCCGCGCCGGAGGAGCACCCCCTCGTCCTTCGCCCGCATGCAAGATAGCATTGAAGTCCCCCGTCACCAACCATGCATCCTC
The DNA here is from genome assembly GCA_027422505.1 of Craterostigma plantagineum. Taxonomy (NCBI): domain Eukaryota; kingdom Viridiplantae; phylum Streptophyta; class Magnoliopsida; order Lamiales; family Linderniaceae; genus Craterostigma; species Craterostigma plantagineum. The sequence continues at coordinate 45,127 of JAPQWV010001944.1, read as the reverse complement.
AACACGTAGAGCAGAGAGCTGGGTCAACTCCTCCACAAAGCAATACGATCCTCTCTACGAGAATTCCCATATACAAACGAAATGAACAAGTGTTCCGACATGCCAAGTCTTTCCACACGGCAATGAATAGCTTGGCTAGACTTCGCCATAATAGTCACGCGAAGCCATGTGGGATCCCATCCCACCCAAATGCGGTTCCCCGGGCTATCTTCATAGTCGAAAAACCAGGACCACCGCGGCCGAAGGCCATCGGAGATGCGAGCCGCATTAGATGCCGCCACCCTCGTCTCAAGAAGCCCAACCATGCGCAAACCCCCCCGTGCTATCCAGTCCCCCACCGCCCTCCTGTGGTCTTGCCTATTAAGACCACGCACATTCCACGAACCCACGGTATTATGAATGAGGCCCATGTCGGGCTGCATATGCTTTAGGGCCCGTAGTCAGTGTATCAGTGACATCATGTCTAACCTCCTCGTCTTCATTCAAATCGCGCAGCACCGTAAAGAAACTGCAATCAGATTGGTCCAATCGGTCATCCTCCTTGGCTCGACTTGGACATGGGGTGGATGAACTAGCTAGATGCTCCTTACGAGTGTACGGGGCTGTTCTCGGCACTTCCACCATAGGATCAATCCGTACTGCCTTCCCATGAGCACCGATCTGCCTCCATTCCGAATGGTGAAGGCGCCCTTGACGCAAATATTCACGCGTTGGGCGCTCCAGTTGTGGCCGCCTCATGGACTGCCCCAGTAAGCCTCGGACGCGCTGGCCGTCTTTGTGCATGCGGCTGGCTGGTCGAACTAGGCCTCGACATAGGTATCGGCCCCACTGGACCCGGCTTCTTCTTTTGATTGGGACATTGTGTGTCCCCATGAGCCCATGTATCACACAACCGCACTTCCTCGGCTTCCATTCATACTCCACCTTAACGAAAACCCTTCCATAAGTACCCCCATCCGCATTCGGAAGTTCAATATCCACCTTCTCTATAAAGGGGGTGGCAAGTGTTTTCATAACGCACACACGTGCGTAATCGATACGTTCCCCTTTAGCTGTGATCCCATCAGCAAACAGGGGCCTTCCAACGCCACTAGCAACCACACCCAATCCCGCTTTGGTCCAAAATTCACTAGGCACATTCCATAGCTTTACCCACAGCGGAACCTCGACAAGGTCCTTTCTTTCCATTGACATGCCCGGCCGCCACACCTCTAGAAACAATGGCTGGCCCTGGAGAAGCCACGGGCCCCCCTCCAAGACCTCATTCATGGCCGTGGGGGATCAAAGCGGAACCGAAAAAACCATTCGTCGTGGCACGGACCTCCACCACACCGGTCCATCGTGCCCGTACAAATCGTTCCACAAAAGGAAAGTAAGGTTTAGGACCCAGGAAGTAGCCAACCAACGTATTCGCCCATCTCGCAAAACCTTGTGAGGCCACACCCCAAGACGGGGCCACCACTGATACCGTGTCACTCGTCGACTTCGGCGCAACATAATCCAGAGCTAAGCGACGCCGGTCCACGTGCCCTCTGGGGTCCCCGGCACCCACAGCCTTCGCAGTGGCGATTCGATTTGTGGTCTCAGTCGCAGCCTTGCCAACTACTACATCCGCATACAAAGCCAACGGAGCCACCACTCGAGTCGTCTATCAATTGGACCCGAACCTGTAATCCTCGTATCAGCAGTAGAATCCGTAGTCTTCAGGCATGAATCGACAGTGGGTTGGGATCCAAGAACCCTACTGTGGTTTGTCCCCGATGAAGCAAGCACATGCCTCTCATCAACATCAATTTCGGCATCAACCCGCTCCTCAACCGCCGGCGTCTCCAGCTGGACTAACCGTCGGCCATAATCCGCATAGGTGGCGGAGTGTCAGGTCTGCCCCACCGTTGCTTGCGGCTAGGATTCCGCAGGATGCCTTTGAGTGGAGCCGTGATAGTCGAACGCGCAGGTGGCGAGCCCTGTAAAACCCTAGGCCCAGATTGCTTCTCAGCCCGAATCTGCCCCGACTGCATTGGGCAGTCATCGACGGCGCCCACCTGGCACCCACCATGTCAGCCCCGGGAATCTGCAGAGGCCTAGCAGATCCGTCGTCCCCCATGTCCGCGCCCACTGCTCCATCAGATCGACCTTCCTCAACATATGTCGCATCTTCCACCATAGCAGACGGGTTAACAGAAACCCTAGGCAATGACGCCGAACCATCAGACGAAACCAGCGACCCACCAGATTCCGATGCCCCATTCCTCCCGCCGGTGTGGCTCTGCCACGTCGCACCAGATCGCTGAATACGTCCCGTCAGCTCGAGGAATCGCGGCGCATCAAAACAGGTTGCGAACTCCGGGTATGTGGCCATTAGGGTTGTCAGATCCGGCAAGGTTGGAGGTTGCCTAGCCACAGAATCACGATCAGTAGCAGATTCCGATCGGGGGGCGCTGGCGGGATTGATGCAGATTGATCATCCTCATAACGAAACCCTAGCAGTTCGTCGTACCCAAAGATCACCAAAAACCTCGACCAAAACCCACGTAAAGGATTAAGGATGTGACCCCAATCACCGGCCGGCCAAGATCGACCAGAAACAACGGAGATCGGACGTCGAACACGATGAAAAGACACCAAAATTTGAATTTTCGCCTACTGTGTGTAATTCGCACGCACTGAAGGTGTAATATTACGTAAAGACACCAGAAGGATGTTGCACAGGACTGCTTGTTTCAACATCGACTATCTCCAAGTGGGATGTCGATGGCATACATAGCTCCTCGTGGAATGAAATATCTTCCTGTAGAGAGGAAGATAAGTGGATTGGTGGGGTTGTTTGCGTGGTTGAGCCATGTGCCACGTCTTCTACTCGGGAGGTGAACACATCACCCCCTGCACCTATGGTTTGGGCTCGGCTTGTTTGTGACTGAGGCGGTCGATCGTTTTTCCGTTTGATCGACGCTCCGTGGTGCGGCTTACATCATCCTCGCGAGACCATTTTTGGTACGCAGGTGGAAGAGGATGCGGCGCGAGTTGATGACTTTTTGTTGTGGAGGTGGGGTTTTGGCTAGTCCCGGGGTTAGGAGCAGCGGGGTCGGTCTGCTCCGTAGGGACAATGGTTAGGGGACTCTCGTGGAATGAAGCGGTGGAGGCGAGATACTCTCGACGTACGGAATTGTTGGGTTGGCATAGGCAAGTACTTCGTCCGGGATGATCATAGCGTGTCGATCTTTCGCCGAAGTGTTTCTCTTGGCGAACTTTTCGACAACGGGGATCACGAAATATTCATTCGCCGGGCGGATGCGGATGCGGGTGGAGAACATGCGGAAGTGTTTGATGAGTGCTGGGAGCCATCGCATGTAAGGGATGAAGCGGTTCTTGATGTCCTTGGCGATTTCCCGATCGCGACGTTGAATCATAGAGATGAGATCCATCCAGATGATCTCAGTGTAGTTGTACTTGTGGTTGTGTGCGATGTCGGTTAGGATGGTAAGGATTTGGTGGTTCCCGCAGTCCTGGCCAGCGTGTTTGCCTGACATGCATTTGTTCAGTAGGAGGTACAGAGTCCGCCAGGGTTGAGGTAGGTTGCGTGTGGTGACTTCGCTGAGGACGAGTGGGCCTTTGTTCTTCTTGTTTTTAGGTTGATAGCCCAATCTGTCGATGTCGTTGTTCGTGCGTCGGAAGTGGTTCGTAAGTTGAGTAGACAGGGAGTTGAAGTACTTTTGGACAATCTTGCGAGTGAGGACTACTGTTTCTTGATCGATTTCGGCGGACATGGCTGAAGCGCGGTAGTGTGGTCCAACAATCTGGTGTGCCAGAACTGTTGGAGATAGACTTGAGCTTCTTGCTCGCCATGAGTGAGGGCGTGTCGGAGGGGATGCCCTTTGAGGATCTCAATGATGATGGGGGCATCGCACCAAAAGTTGTCCAAGTCCACCATGTGATTGTTTGGTATCAAGGCAGCCCATCGACTTGTTGGGAAGACCTGCTCGATCGGTGGAACAAATGTCAGCGTATTGAGCTCGATGCGAGCGACTTTCCTTTGTATTGCAGCATTCTCAAGTACTTCAAGTGCTTCTTGATTTGTGTTGATCATATCGAAAAGCTGCTTTTGGCGACGGAGTATGCAGGAATGCTGATTGTGAATGCAGATTGAAGAAGACGACGATGTGTGAAGTTGAGAAATTTTTGATTGGTAGGGTGCGATTTTTCGGGAGTTGAAAGGGTTTGTGAAAAAAGTTAAGTGTTTTGAGGGTTTTGTGACTGTTCATGCGAGAAATTGAGTAAATGGGCCAAATTTCGTGGGCTTGGTCAAAATTGGGTTCAATTGGTCCAATTTTGACTCCGTTTGACCAAAATTTAAAATTTTGACATTTGGACCAATTTTAACGAAAATTTGGTATCAAAAACTCCCCCTTAATAAAATGAATCATAAACCCCCCTTTTTTAAATAAGAAAAATCAGAAACTCCCCCTTAATCGAAAACTCCCCCTCAAGAGATATAATTCAGCCTACTTTGCGAAATTTACACAAGACACATAGAAAATGGAGTAAAATTAAAAATATGTAAACTTTATCAAAGTTCATGTAAGGTCGATTGATCGTAACTGAAGATTCAACATGCCCAACATAGTCACAAGGTGTTGGAATCGTTTGACATCCAACGGTTTTGTGAAAATGTCGGCCAGTTGATCTTCGGTAGTGATGTAGTGCAATTCAATCGTCCCTTGTTCGACATGTTCTTTGATGAAGTGGTGACGAATATCTATGTGTTTTGTTCTCGAGTGATGCACTGGATTACTCGTCATCGCAATCGCACTCTTCGAGTCACAATAAATGGGAATTTTATCAACATGAAAATTAAATTCTCGTAGTTGGGTTCTCATCCACAAAAGCTGTGAACAACAACTAGCGGAGGCGACATATTCTGCCTCCGTCGATGAAGTTGAGACACAGTTTTGTTTTCGAGAAGACCAACTCACGAGTTCACCGCCCAAGAAGTGTGCAGCTCCAGAGGTGCTTTTCCGATTCATCTTGCATCCTGCGTAATCCGAGTCAGAGAATCCAACCAGTTTGAAGTCAGATTGAGTGGGGTACCACAAACCCAGATTGGTGTTCCTTTGAGATAGCGGAGAATCTTTTTGACGGCAGTGAAATGGGATTCCTTAGGTGTAGCCTGACAACGAGCGCAGATTCCTGTCGAGAGAACGATATCCGGTCGACTAGCAGTGAGGTACAGAAGAGAGCCTATTATCCCACGATAGACGGTTTGGTCGATGGGAGCACCAGATGGGTCCGCGTCGGGTCGACCAGAGGGAGACATAGGTGTAGCGGCAGTCTAGCATCTTTCATTCCATATTTCTCGAGGATGTAATGGATGTATTTGGACTGGTTGATGAAGATTCTTTCGGGGAGTTGCTTTACTTGAAGACCAAGAAAGAAGTTTAACTCGCCCATCATACTCATTTTGAATTTCTCCTTCACCAATTCTGCGAATTCTTCACACAGTTGTGGTTCAGTCGATCCAAAAATGATGTCATCGACATAAATCTGTACAATCATGATGTTCGGGCCATTCCGCTTGGTGAAGAGAGTTGTATCTAGAGATTCTTTCTTGAATCCTGACTGAACGAGGAAGTCTGAAAGGACGTCATACCAAGCTCGGGGAGTCTGTTTCAGTCCATAGAGAGCCTTGTAGAGTCGATATACGTGATGAGGAAACTCTTCGCTCAAGAACCCTTCAGGTTGATCAACGTACACTTCTTCTTTGAGAAATCCATTCAGAAATGCAGTCTTCACGTCCATTTGGTAGACTATGAAGTTCTTGTGAGCAGCAAAGGCAAGGAAGATCCGTATCGCTTCGATCCTGGCAACGGGGGCGAAGGTTTCATCGTAGTCGATGCCTTCTTGTTGATTGTACACTTTAGCCACAAGTCTTGCTTTATTGCGAATGACAACACCGTCTCATCATTTTTGTTCTTGAAGATCCACTTCGTGCCGATAATGGATCTGTTGCGAGGGCGTGGTACGCGTTCCCAAACTTGTAAACGTTCGAACTGATTTATTTCCTCCTGCATTGCAATCAGCCAATCAGGATCGTTGAGAGCTTCAGCTACTCGAGATGGTTCAGCTTATCTGAGATAGCAAGCGAACAAACTTTCATTCATTGTACCTGAGCGCGTCGGAACAACGGATGTGGGATCCCCAATAATCTGATCCGCAGGATGAGAGCGTGCCCAAAGTGGGACATTAGTCTGTGAAGAGCTAGCCGCATTTGTGTCGATTGGAGGCTCATTAGATTGGGGTCCGATGTCAGAGGATGAGATCTCAACTGTAGTAGATTGAGAGGGTTCGGTGTCAGGATCAGCAATGTTCCCAGGGTTGGGTAAAATGTCTTCGTTGAGATTGAGATCATCCCAGTTTGGAGAGACGACATCATTGCCGATATCCGGTGGTGTAGGTGGGTGGTTGCAACGGTAGGTTGAGTGGTGGTGACGGGTGTCTTGGGGACTGGATATAAGTACTCGAAAAGCAGATCGAGATACAGTTCGCCAGAGTTGCCTTCAGATGAGGAAGTTCCCGTCGATGAAAGTTGACCTTTTGTCAACGACTGTAGAAGACCTGGTTCTGGTCTGATATGAGCAGAAGCCATGTGGTCGCCTTCGTTTTCATCAAAGATGACGTTTGTGCTCTCTATGACTGATCGTTTCTCCTTAAGATAGACTCTGTATGCCTTCGAGTTCAGAGAATATCCAACAAAGTTGCCTTCAAGTGCTTTAGGATCAAGCTTCCCAAGATGTTAGCGATCATTGGCAGCAAAACATCGGCAACCGAAGACCCTTAGATAAGATATATCTGGGATACGATGGTTATTCAGCATCTCATATGGTGTGCGGTTGAATCTCTTGTGGATAGAAGCCCGGTTCTGCGTGTAGCAAGCCGTTTGAATAGCTTCGCCCCAAAGAGAATGAGGAAGGCCGGATTGGATGAGGAGAGTCCTAGCAGCTTCAACTAGGGTCCTATTCTTTCGTTCGACGACACCATTTTGTTCCGGTGTCTTCACAGCTGAGAACTGCTGGGTGATGCCCTGAGTGGCATAGAAATCACTGAGCTTCTTGTTCTTAAACTCAGTTCCGTTGTCAGTCCTGATAATCCGAACCTTCTGTTGATGAAGATTTTGGGATGTAACAACAAATTCGATGATTAAATCAGGAACTTCATCCTTTGTGCGAACAAGTTTCCACGTGTAGCGCGAGAAATCGTCGACAATCACAAGAATATACCGTCTTCCTCTTAGTGTAGCCGTAGGCATCGGGCCACAAAGATCCATGTGCAAGAGCTCGAGGATGAGCTTAGAGGACCGCATTTCCTTGGAGAGACGAGCGCCTCATCTTCCCCAATTCACAGGCAAAGCAGAGATGCTCCTTATGATAGGACAGCTGAGGTAGACCGTTGACGAGCTTATTCTGGCGCAGTTTGTTGAGAGTCTTGAAATTGAGATGTGATAGACGTTGGTGCCATAGATCGTTCAACTTGGGTGTAGCACGAGAGACAAGACATATTGGTCGAGAGGTCGTAAGATTGAGTACGTAGAGGTGAGATGTGCGCGTTCCAGAAAGAAGAGGCAGTCCCGAGGCATCTATAATGCTGCAGATGTCAGATTCGAACAGAACCTTGTATCCTTTGTCGCAAAAATGACCAATGCTGAAGAGATTTTAGCTCAAACCCTCGACGTAAGAGATGCCCTTGATCGTCAGTTTGTCATGGACGAGATCGCCAGTTCCGAGCATTGGTGCCATTTGACTGTTTCCGAAGGAGACCCTTCCGAGATAGCGCTCGGAGAAGTTGCTCAACAGCTCCTTGTTCCCCATCATGTGTGTGGAGCAACCTGAATCTAGATACCACACATGACAGTCCTGCAATCATCAACAAACATTGGGTCCCCGTTTACGGACGGGACCTTCTTGTGATACAAGTAAAATTTTCATGCGCTTAACGGGAAATGTGGGGTCTAAATCAGGTTACGCTGGATCTAATTTAGGTTTCTCGTTGTGATTTGTTTGAATTGGTGGGATTATGGTTTTTCTAACCCATATTTGCCTAACTCGTGCTTGCATGTACGGTGCCTTATTCATGAATTGGCATGGGGATTTTGGTTGTTGTTGTCGTGCTTCGGTTTTGTTCGTCTTTTGCTTGCGAGCACTAGGTGACTTTGTATTTAGTGTCGGAAGACGTTTTCGACGAAATGGGAGAATGTAAAGGCGTCGTAGAGGAGGTTCGCTTGCTTGGTCGGAGTGTTGCATGTTCGTGTGTTTCATATTCATGAAAGCGTGGGAGAAAAAAGTCATTACAGCAACACATAGACATAAGTTTGGTAAAAGAAGAATAAGTTCTGGCAACATAATTGTCTACGTCCTTAACATATTGGGATTCATTACATAAAGAGGAAAGACGAATATAGGATGGTCTTTTCTTCTTATCATCGAAGAGCGAGTTCTCCTTTATTTCAAACGAACTCCCTTCCAGAGACGTCGAACTCACATTCCCTGTATCCATAAGAATACGAGAGTTAGTGTTTGAACATGTTTCAGCTTCAGGAGTCATCCTCGCCGTCCTCTTACATTTACATGTTTGAGAATCGGGTACTTGACTCGACGTAGAGGGTTAGTTCGTATTGTGAAATTGCTCTAGGGTAAAGATTCTCGCTCCTTCGCAAAGGCTTTTCGCTATAATTCTAGGGTTCGTTCTAGTTCTGCTATGACCAGAAGTTTCTCTGGGATATAACGCGAGAAAGTGCTTCTCGGAAAGCAGTTTCCTGTTCTTTGGTTGGGAATAGAGTCTTAAGGTCCTCAGAAAGTGAAGGTTTTTTAGTCTTATAACTAGCATTCAATTCTGAGTAGTCATACGCGATTTCTGCCCAAAGAATGTTCTGTTCCCTCTTTTCTTCCGAAAGGACAACGGAGGAGGATCTTACAAATGGCATGAGCTGTGAGGGAGTACCCTTCCTTGTTTGTAAGAATGCAGTACTGTACATGTTATACCTTTTAACCATTATCGGCGTTGGGTCGCAATTGCTGGCCAGGCCGATTCCCGTCCGGGCGTCGTAGAATTCTGTTTCGGCTGGTTGGTTCAATTGGCATAAGAGACGTGCGTTTTTGTTTCTAAGGTGAAGTTGCTCTTCAAGTTATTTCACCTTTTGGTACAGCCTAACTCTTTCCTTAGTAAGCAGTTCATATTGTGAGGCCGTCAAGAGACGAGATGTTTCACATGAACTGATGGCCAGTGTGGTTTCCTTAACCTTAGTCTCACTTTGTTGATTCTTGTTTTGCAGACGTTTGACTAACGCTTCAGAGGCAATTAGTCGTTCGTTTACGCAAGCAAGCTCTTCTACTTTTAAACTAAGTAAGGCATAGTTGTTTTCAAATTTTAGTTTAAGTTCATCATAATCCCTAGCGTCTACGGTGGGTTTCTTAATGGTGTGACGGCGATTAAACACATCATCGAGTTGTGAAATTCGTACCTTAGACTCTGCGTTGGTAGGGATCTCAGCAGTGTTCTCACCGGTATTAACCATCTCATCGTCCTCGTCATGTTCGACCAGCCTTGCCATGCAGCAATCCTCATCCTTAGGCTCCTCGCTTCGGAAGTGTCGTTCACCCACTCAGCTTCTTCGGTGAGAAGAACTTTTCCATTTTCCATTTTGCGGGTTATTCTGGCCTTACGGTCGTAGTAGCTAGAGTCCTTCACGCGTGGGGCGTGGCATTCCTTGGCAAAGTGGCCTGACTTTCCACACCGAAAGCACTATACAGACTTTTGAGGTGCGGATTCCTCCTCCTTCTTTATCGGCTTAACTTCCTCCGTAGGGTTGGTCTTTTTGTTGCAACTAAAGGTTCTTTGACGATTGGAGGAAGATGATGATTTTTTCCCGATCTTCTTTGAGACCATCTTTGTGAGCATTGCCAGTTGCTTTCGTAGATCACGAACATCTTCATCAGATTCCGTATCAGCTTCGGATCCTGAAGAGATGTCAGATACAACAGCTGGTTGCTTCCCTTTGTTCTGTTTGGCATTAGAGGTGGAAGATCGTTCACCAGTCTTGTTCGAGAGGAGAGCCAGCGGGTCAACTCGAGTGTTGGTAGAATGCGGTTGCACGTAAGGAGCATAGGCAGACAGGCTGTCGTAGAGGGCGTGGATGGAGGTGTTGGAGAGGTCCTTACTCTGAATCATCATCACCGTCGCATTGCCCCAATGTGGTTTGAGGCTACCAAGGAAGCGGTTGTTGATATCGAATTTGTACCTCGAGATCTTGGCTTTCTTGAGTTCATTGATGACCTTCAAGTAACGGAGGTACGTGTCACGCAGCTCCTCTTCTTCATATGCCTGGAAGTGTTCATACTGCGAAAGACAGGCTGATTTCCTCCCCTGAGCACTCTCTGTTGTGCCTGCCATAATTTCCACGAGTTCATCCCATATTTCCTTGGCAGTTGAGCAGCATTCGATGTGTGCATAGACTTCGTTGCCCATAGCCTGGAAGAGGTATCCTTTGGCAGTCTCATCGGCCTGTAGGCGAGCCTCTTCGTCCTCATTAATGTCACCTCTTGGAGTGCGGCGTTCATCCATAGGGGGATTCGCATTTGGTTGAGCAGGGATGATCGTCCAGAACTGTGCTGGTTCGTTGAAGATGGATCTAGTAAGTACTGAGAGAGTGGTGCGCCTTTGTTCCTGATGAACGTGAGGAACCTGTTTGTCCATATGCTGTAATCGCCTTGTCGCAGCATCGGAGGCCTAGTCTCGGAACCCACTGTTGAGATGTCATTTGAGGTAGACATGGTTGGTGCAGTCGAATCGTCCGTGGTTTTGATCTTGTATAGATAAGAAGGTTAGTAACGAACGAGATGAGAAATATGAATTTAACGAGTAGAGTTTGAGAAAATCGTGTAATGAATTTCTTAGAACTAAGTGAACGTGTGTGGTGGTCGAAAACGTATGAAGGGAAAATATATCTTGAAATTCGGAGTAGTTCTAGAAATTTAAAACGATATTGGAAGAGTAATTTTTTTTTAAAGTTGTCTAGGAGGATAGGACTAAAGTGTAAAGGATCAAGACTTGAATAAGTTCGAGAAAAAATTTAACACGTGAAAATTTGCGGTTCGGAAAGACGTTTCAAAATGGTTCGTGATTCCAAGAAAAATTACCCGAGAAATTATTGAGAAGTTTCAGTGTTTGCGTGTGTTTAAGGAGAAATTCTCGGACAGAAAAACAATTCTCAGTTGAAGACTATTTTCCCAGAATTAAAATTTTGCATGTGAGAAAGTTTCTCAGTTTGAGATTTCTAAGGTTGAAAAATTTTCCGTTTGGAAGGATTTTCGCGGGTTGAAGTGAGATTTTAGAAAGTTTCTCGGATTTGACAAGTCATGGTTTTGAAAAAAATTTCTCGGTTTGAAAGACTTTGTCAGTTGAACTTTCTTGGTTTTGACAAACTTTCTCAGTTTCAAAGATTTTTTCGTAGGAAAAAAAAACTTTCTCGGTTTTAAAAGTTTCTCGACTTAGAAATATTTCTCAATTTTTGAAAATTTTCGCGGCTCAGATAAATTCTCGGAAGGGTATAAAATTTCTCGGATTTTGAAAGTGAGCAGTTGAGAAAAGAAATGAAGTGAAACAGAGAAATTTTCGCGGTTTAGATAAATTCTCGGAATGAAATTTCTCCGGATATAAAATTCTCGGATTTGAACGACGTGACAGGAAAATTTGGGGCCTACATGAAAAGTGCAGAAAAGTAGAGTTAGCCTTTTGATCTTTGATTCCCTTCAAAATAGTGCAGAAAAACCTTACATACCACATTAAACCTAGGTATATTAAGGCCCAAACACTAAAGATCAAGCTAATTACAATTTAGTTTAAAGCCCAACTAAAAGGATAATTACAATTGATAACCGAAGACGTAAACTAATGACACAATCTATTAAATATCCTAACAGAATGAGTTCGAGAGGTTTGGAAGTTGAGGCTATGTGTTTGGTCCGGTGAGATGCCTTCCTAATCTTTCCCATTTCACATGCCGAGCAAAGATGCTCTTTATGATATCTGAACGAGGGAAGTCCTTTGACCAAGTTTTCTGATCGCAGTTTGTTAAGGTCTTCGATGTTAAGGTGGGAAAGCCGCTGATGCCAGAGATCGTTCTGATGTAGAGAGGCTCGGGAGATGAGGCACGTCGGTCGGACAGTTTTGAGATCAATGGAGTAGAGATTCGTTTTCCTATAGCCATTGAGTAGCTCTCTTCCATTGTTATCTGTGACACTACATTTGCTGGTCTCGAAGTTCACCTTAGCCTTCATCACAGAACTGTCCGATGCTGAATAAATTGTAGCTCAGACCTTCGACGTAGGACACTCCTTTGATGGTCAGCCTGTCATGAATGAGATCGCCTGTTCCTAGCATGGATGTTGATTGACCGTTTCCGAAGTAGACTTTTCCGAGAAATCCTTCAGAGAAGTTGCTCAACAGCTCCTTGTTCCAGTCATGTGTGAGGAGCAACCTGAATCTAAGTACCACACATGACGGACCTGCAAAAGAATCAAGTAAGTTTAGGTACCCATTTATAAATGGGCCCTTCCTTGATAGCAGGTGTATAAGCTAATTTGTTCGTTGCTAGATTTGTTTCTTTGTTAGGTTGTTGGATAGACGGTTTAAGAACCCAAGCGTAACGATTTCCTACAGGATGCAGTTGGGATTTTGGAATCCAAATCTGTTTTCGACTTAACTTCTTGTTCGGCTTGGTCTTGGAGGTAGTGTTTTTCTTTATTTCAGATTTGATAGTATGATTGGACGGCGTGGGACTTATGCCCTTAGATCGAGTGCTATGTGACGTGGAAGCGTTTTTGCTGAAATGACTGTCATGAGGATGGAAAAATACATCATTGTTTACATGACAGAATTTTGATTTTAGGGCATGAAATAACGAAACACGTTCTGCGACATTACAAGAAGTCACTTTTGGAAATGCAAAAGATTTTGAAACAGGAGAAGAAAGGTTGGAGAATGGTCTCTTCTTCTTATCAGGGACTATTGTTTTCTTTACTGAGCAGATCGAACCTTCTTCGCCTCCTTAGATCTCACGCCTTTGTCTGTGGGTACATGTGATACAAATTTAGTATGAGATAAAGGAATTTTCTTCGTAGTTTGCTTGCATTTATATGTAGAGGACTCTAGAACAGGATGGGATGTGGAGGGTCTGTAAGCGTCAGGAAAGTTTTCAAGAGTATAATTTTGCTTAACAAAACAGTTCTCTCTTCTTCGTGGGCTTTCTTTTATGGTTCTAGGAGGCTGTCAACTCACTGATTGTGCGAATAATCTCTGGAATGTAAGAACGAACGAGTTTAGCCGTCTCGTCAGTGCTTTCCTGAGTTTCAGGTCCAAATGGTAATATATAGTCATCAGAGAGTGGTATCTCTCTCGTTTTATCGCTATTATTGAGTTCTGTGTAGTCATACTCAATTTGGGCCCATTCTTTATTCCTCCGTTTCCGTTCTTCAGATCCAGTCACCTCACTTGATTCTATGAAGGGCCTTAGTTGTTCAAGGCTCAACCCAAAACGCTTAATGTTGTATAGAGAATGTATCTTATCGTTCTCAGGGTTCGTGGTGGGTTCAAATCCCAATCCTTGGCGAGGATTATAGAATTCTACATCTTTTTTTTGGAGTAATTTCCTTTTTTGGTGTAGTCCTCCACATGCAAGCCAGCAACAGACTACTGACAGTAGCAACCAATCGAACATGAGTATATCTAATAAACTACCAAGCTACTCGCCATAGCCGTGGAATAGCTGCCCTCTGCAGATCAAACTTGGGTGATGTTCCAAACAGTCGCATGCAAACCATGTCAAGAACGGAGGTAACAAGCCTGTCCGGAGTCATAATAGCCCCCTCCTTCCAGTGCCTATTCCGGGCTGCCAAATATGGTATACTAAAGATGCAAGGACATGACGATAGGCCACTTGTACGAGGTGGTCTCCACGCCATCGCAGTGCAGCCCACTGTATGCCTAGCCTCCAGTCTCGGTACGGCCATGCCCACCTAATCTTCCGCCGTAGGATCCGAACACATCTTTAGGTTGGCTAAGAAAGATGGTTCGTTCAGATTGACCTCTTTTTGTGATAATGCCCTTTAAGTCCTTGACTTTCTTGTATAGACGAACACGTTTCGTTCGTGATTAGTTCGTATTGAGACAATACATTTTCTCGTTCTTCTTCGTTGTTTTTCAAGCTTCTCCTCATCTCACTAATTTGCTTTTCCTTGTTTTCTATAAGATCTTCTAAAGTCTTTGTTTTAACTTCAGACAAGGTCAAGGGTTCATTAAGAATAGCTATCTCTTCCTGTTGTTTGTTTAACTAGGCATAATTTTTGTTAAAATTGCTTTGGAGTTCTGAGTAATCCTTACGATGCATGGAGAGTTCGGCTATCCTACGTTCAAGTAACGAAATCATCTATGGATGGAGTGTATACCTCCAGGTCGGATGAAGAGACGTCCGTCCTGTCTGATCCGATGGCTGGCTCATCCTCGTCAGAGTCATCCTCAATGCTTTTCACCATGAAGGTCATTTCTTCTTCCTCCTCGTCAGATGTGTCCTCCAGCCATTCCTCTTCCTCAGCAACCAAGACAATCCCGCGCTCCTTGCGCTGTGAGAGCTGAAATTTTTTCTTGTAGTATTCAGTGTTTTTGTTCTTAGGTCTGAAGCATTCAGAAGCAAAGTGACCCGGCTTGCCACAGTTGAAGCACTTCGCTCCAAAGCACTACTTTCAAAGCTTTAATCCATTGAAGTTAATCCGTGCTTTTTGGATAATCTGGACTTTACAAGTGGTATCAGAGCAAGCGTGTAGGTGAGGAAACTTCAACAGGAAACTTCAAATTTCAAGTTTTTCTTGCAGGCTATTCAGATTTCGTGACACGTCATAAATCGATCTCTAAAGCTGTTAAGTGACTCAAGCAGCTACATTGCATTTCTATCATTCCTGAGAGTTTTCAGATTTTTTTCGGTCGAGTTTGAGATTATATGTCTGAGATTTTGGTCCGGAAGTGAAAGAACAGCTCCAGCTCATCATTTGTTCTTTGATTCGCAATCGGCGCCTACGTACGGTTTAAGGAAATCGCAAATTTACAAGAAATTTCCCGGATTCTGACCTTGGAAGAAAGTTTGCGAATGCGAAGTTCTAAACGTACCGATACTGAGATTATCTCTAGCTGCCACTGAAACTCCTCAGTCGTCGGGTTCAACAATAGAAATCTCTTCAGGAGAGTCAGTAATACCTCAACCTGGAGAAGAAACGGAACATCCGACTGATCAGAGTGAAGAAGCAATACACGATACAAATGCAGCTGGATCATCCCAACCGAGTACAAGAAAGTGGACCCGAGCACACCCAAACTCAGAAATAACTGGGGACCCCTCAACTGGTGTAACCACTCGAGCATCAACAATAAATGAAAGCCTCTACTCATGCTTTCTCAGTCAAAAGGAGCCCAGCAAAGTAGCTGAAGCACTTGCCGACCCTGACTGGATAATCGCAATGCAGGAGGAAATCAATCAGTTTGAGAGGTTAAAAGTCTGGAATCTAGTACCTAGACCAGCTGGAAAACAATCATAGGGACTAAATCGGTGTTTAAGAACAAAAAGGACGAGCAAGGAGTTGTTATCCGGAATAAAGCAAGGCTGGTAGCGAAAGGTTAAAATCAACAGGAAGGAATCGACTATGAGGAGACATATGCCCAAGTCGCAAGAATTGAAGCCATCAGAATCTTCTTAGCTTCGCTGCACATAAGAACTTCACAGTCTACCAGATGGATGTCAAAACTGCATTCCTCAACGGAATACTAAAAGAAGAAGTCTCTGTATCTCAACCTGAAGGTTTTATAAACGAACAACTCTAGAACACGTCTACAGACTCGATAAAACTCTCTATGGACTTAAACAAGCTCCCAGAGCCTGGTACGAGGTCCTCTCGGATTTTCTCATTTCCTCTGGTTACATAAAAGGGAAGATCGATACGACTCTCTTTATCAAGAAGGACGGCTCAGACATTATGTTAGTGCAGATTTACGTCGATAACATCATATTCGGGTCGACGGACTCAAGAAGGACGGACATCATAAAAGGGAAGATCGATACGACTCTCTTTATCCTAATTTTTAGTGACTCCAAAAGTGCTATAGCTATAACAAGTAATCCAGTACACCATTCACGACAAAACATATAGACATTAGATATCACTTTATCAAGGAACATGTGGAACAAGGTACAATCGAAATGCATTTTGTTCACACAGATCTTCAACTTGCCGACCTATTCACTAAGGCATTGGATGAAAAGCGATTCCAATTCTTGGTATCTAGGTTAGACATGATCGATTGTCCCTACATGAACCTGATATTGTGTAACTAGGTCACTTAATTTCTTTCTCTATATGCTTTTCATATGAATGTAAAAAATTCCACTATCATATCTAGGGGGAGTTCAATAAAAACTCTATGCATGGTTCTAGGGGGAGTGTTTGAAAATTATGCACTAATCTATGGGGAGTCATTGAACACTTTGCACAAATTGAGGGGGAGTTTTTCATGATCTTTTACCAAATTTCACTTTCAAAATTGCTTTAAGGGTTAAACTTATAAAATAATAATTTCTATAACCTTAAAACAAATTTTCTCGGCGAAACTCAAAATTTGATCGAAACTGAATTTTCAATTAATTCAAAACCTTTCACGGCGAAACTACGTATCGCCCGAAACTCCTTCAAATTAATTTGATAAATCGCACAAATTGCGTTTCGATCGAAACTGAATTTTAATTACCTTTATCATTTTCTCGACGAAACTCGTTTCAATCGAATTGAAAATTTTCTTTAAATCACTCTAGAATTTTCTCGGCGAAACTGACTTTCGCCCGAAACTCGTTTCAATTGAAATAGAAAATTTGTCTAAATCATTTTATAAGATTATCGGCGAAACTGAGTTTCGCCCGAAACACGTTTCGATCGAAACTGAAATCCTTTATAAGATACACGACGAAACTAAATCAAATCGATCGAAACTCAAAATTAACCCTTTGTAATTTTTTCTCGGCGAACCTGAGTTTCTATCGAAACCCAACTTATACATATAGCGTTTCGCCCGAAAACTGTTCTTCTTAATCGATTTTTCAAATTCACTTTCAAAACCCTCACAGTCGTCGCCCACAAATCGCGTCACAGAGACATTCAAACTCAATTTTTTTTCACGATTTTCGCAGCACAAACAGCAATTTGGTAAGGATAAACGCATTATCTGCAGATGCTAACTAACATTATTCTCCTTTTGCAGATCGTGCAGATTAAGGTTAAGTGGGTTCGTGCGACTCGAGCTTCAATCGTGTTTCCATTTAGTTCTAACTTCGCCCGAAACTAAAACCCAGATTCAATTTCCCATTAAAATCGATTGATATCGATAATCTTTACTTCTATGGGTTTCAATCGAACAATTTAAGCGATTTCTTTTTACTTTCGGTCGAAATTGGACTTTAACATTTTAAAATTGATTTCAACTGTTTGATTTTGACTTTCGATGGCCGAAACTGGTTTTTACCAAAATTAATTTCAATTGCTTAATTTCAATTGAATCTGACTTTCGATCGAAACTGACTTGAATTTCACTTTCGCCGAACCTTTCTAAATTAAATCTGATTTTAGATCGAAATTGAATTGAACTTAGACTTTCGGTCGAAACTCCCTAAATTGATTTCACTATACCCAGTTTCGCCTAGTGATTCAATCAATTCTCCATTTTTGTTCCTATCGACGAAATTTCTCTAAGTCCTATCATGTGAACATTATCTATGCCGAAATTTCTCTAAGTCCTATCATGTGAACATTGTGTCATCAAAATTTCCAAATTTCTAAGTTAACATGACTGGTTCTCACTAATCCCTTGCTCTCATCTTACAGATATACTAAAATGGTGCGACTGATAGATGAGATCTTCGCTACTAAGGACTGGGCACATAGGACACCCAACAACTTCCAACTTGATTTTGACACCACCTCGTGCCCAGATCCTATTATTATAAAAATCCTAGCAAACCACCTCTAAAACCGCCCTAAACATCACCGAGGTAGTCCCTGAAGTATATGTGCAACAATTCTGGTCCACCCTTCAAAAACCAACCAATAACCAAGAATAACCAGTCTTTCAGCCATAATTGACAACACCATAGTTGTCTTTACCCCGTCCATTCTTCGTTCCATACTAAACCTACCACACCCACTCCTATATGATCCACATCCCTCCAACGACGACCTAATCAGGGACTTCCTACTCATGGGCCACAAACCTAACGCCCAACATTCTATTCACCTCCCTGACTTCAATGCCAAAGACATCCCTGCACCTTGGAGGACCCTATTCCTAATAGTGAACAAGTGCCTCTCACTAAAGCACTCAGGGTTCGACAAGTGCAACCGGAACATAATGATCATCTTCCATGGGATAGTCTTCAACAAGAACTACGACGTCGCCCAACTAATCTGGACGGACATCCTTGACCAACTTCGAAGACGAGGTCTTGGATCCACGAAACCGGTGCTCCCATACCTACGGTGGCTACCTGTCATCGTCCAACATTTCGTGGATCTTCATCCCGAAATCGAGCGCCGACCCAGAGATGAAGGCTACCAATCTCCGAAGCTCATCAAGATACAATCTACAAAAAGAAAACTCGATCAGGAGGCCATGATCATCCCAGACTATCTAACTCAACTCCTCGATCCAAATGAGCCGGAGCTCCTCAAATACCTACGAGCCAACAACCTTGATGACATTCCCGTGATTCAACACATCCCAGTTGAACCCAACCCAGGGACAAGCCAATTCCCACAGCCAAATGTAGGTCTAGGAAGATCTTCATCCCTTACTCCAAAACAAAAGAGAAAATCAAAAGGGGGTGATAGAGGCGTCCAACAGGAACGGCGTACAAAGCAAAAACACGACCGTAATCCTCAGTCCACCAGTCCACAAACAAGCCGGATCGAGCCCGTAGGTACAGGGGATGACTTTGTCTTCCCCCGAGTAGAAGACGCGACATCTGGTCCAATCGCGCAAACTACCCTCCCCGGCCACTCAATCATCTCCCAACAGATGATTGTTTCACATACTCACGAGGTGCCACGTCACTCATCACCACCTTGCTCGGAGGAGGTTGATGTAACAAGCAGTCATCAGCCTCAGAATGCACCTTCTTTGATCACGTCTAGTCTAGCGCCCTCACCATCCATAATTTTTCCACTTTCTGGGACACTACCATTACTTTCTGCACCTCTAGATCTTAGTGATCTACATAGAATGCTCCATGATGTCTCCGTACTAGAGTCTAGTACGGAACAGAGCGGAAGACCCAACGTAGTGGACATCACTGCAGCTACGACCTTGGGCGATCAATCTGAGCCTGTCTCAGCTTTGATGTCAACGATGAGCCTAAGTGGCCTCGGTCTTTCAAACCCTGTGCAAACAGGCGGCACATCAGTACCCTCCACTGATGTTGTGACGACAGAACGTCTTAGTGACTCCGTCAGGTTATTTTCCCCATTCGTGACGGAGGCAAGGCTGGAAGGTCGCCTGGCTGAGCTCAGAAAGGATCTCGAGGACGCGATCATGACCCAAGTCTACAGGGCCATTGGGACGTCCTCTCGAGACAAAGGGAAAGCCCCCGTCACCGAAGAAGCTATCCCCCACACCACACCCTCTCCTGACGCTGACGGCGGGCCGTGGAACGTCCCAATCTCCACCGCATATGAAGCGGAGGTACTCAGACGTTTGGAGCTTCCATTCAACCCAACGAACCCAGGCGAGGCCCAATCCTCACATTCACGTGACGACCCCGACAACCCTGACAACCCTGGCAACCCTGACAACCGAGGGGGAGACGAGGCGAGGGATAGGGCCTCGACCTACGCCGCCACAGCCTAGAGCCACCCAAACACCCACCAGAACAAAACCACCCACGCCCAAACAAACAAAGAAAACTACCCGAACTACCACCAAAACAACCCAACAACCCTCCTCACCAACTATGAGCCTCTCACCTCCTCTTCCCACAAACCAAGATAGTCCTTGATATATCCTTCATCTCCCATCCTTTCCCTTCAGAACAACGAACCAATCCAACAAACCGAAGAACTGTACAATCCACATGGCACCGTGGAAAACTACATCTTCAACGAGGATTGGATAACCAAACCGATGGACCCAGCCATGGCCAGAGGACTAATGGAGAATGGCAGATATTTCCTAATGAAGGCAAACATCAGCCTTGCCCTTATCGATGACGATGAACTCGAGGAAGGTGAAGACTACGAAGCAGACATCCCAGAACTTCCCGAGTTACTCCAACACACCGTCATCGATGAGAAAGGTCCACCAATGAAGACGAAGACAAAGGATGTGGTGGAATTGCCATGGGAGAATGTCAAAGTAACTGCCCCCTATCAAGAAGAAATTCGAAGGAGAATCTGGAGAAAAGAGGATAGAATCAAGAAGCTCGACGAACTTGAGCTTAGAGGACTGAGCCATCTCTCCAGACCGAAAGCAGTTCAGTACCTGTGGTGACCCTACTTTTCTAATTAGGATTATTGGCGGATTTCCGCAACGTAAGCCGCGGAAGGCCCGTCTAATTAAAACTTTTTCCTAAAAGATATTATAATACAACAAAATATTATTTTACATAATAGTATCTGTACAATGGGCCGAAGCCCCAAAA
Organism: Craterostigma plantagineum; assembly: GCA_027422505.1. Lineage (NCBI taxonomy): Eukaryota > Viridiplantae > Streptophyta > Magnoliopsida > Lamiales > Linderniaceae > Craterostigma > Craterostigma plantagineum. The sequence goes on along the minus strand of JAPQWV010001944.1, from coordinate 24,360 downwards.
TGTCAAAAGATTAAAAAACCCTATCGCCGCTCCACAGGTCTTCATCCATGTACCGCACCGCCCTCAAAAGTCCGTGGAGCACCGCCACCAGCCGCCTCAGTCTTGACGCGCATCAGCGTCAGACTCAGTACCTACAACACGTAAACACTGAGCGATTTGCCCAGTAGGTGAATAAAATGCAATGCAGCGTGCACTCATTCCCAATTCCCAGTTCTCACAACATGATATAATGCACGCTCGTCCTCACATTTCTATCGTATCTCAATATCAGGGCCCTAGGCTGGACTCGGCACCTCGCGCGCAATAAAATAAAATATATCGTCTGGTCGCTAACGACAGACTAGCGGTGCCCACGCCGATAGTGCGCTGATCGATCACGTCGACGTCCTCCTATCAGGTCGCCCCTTCCGCTACACAACTCGTCCGACGGTTTGCACCTCGGGTCGCTCACGCCCGAGTAGACAGATCGCTCACGTCTGTCTCCCGTCAGGTGCCCAGCGAGTCCAACCTCAACTCCGCTACGAGTCTGACTGCCAAAATCGGCACACAGTACCCCCGCTCAATCGACACCTTAAGTCTTAAGGTGTCACCACTAATGTGGTCATTATCCCTCACCATGTCGTGCGATGTCATGCATATACGTGATACACATGAAACGTGATGTCACATAAAACATACGTAAAACACGTAAATCACATAAGTCACTTAAATCACAGAGTCTCATGGAAATACATAAATTCACATTTGTGTTTACGTATCGTAGATGGATAATCCACCTACCTGTCCTCCTGCTACAGTCAAATAGAAGGTCTGGCGTAGTCTCTATATTTCGATCCTCTGAATATAATAAATATTATCGTATTAGTATATTTACTAAACTGTGTAAGTTTTTAAGTTCCCAAACCCTAATTGTAGAAAACCCTAAAATTAATGAAAACCTAAAAATAATGATATTCCTAAAAATCAAATAAACCCTAAAATATTGAAACCCTAGAAATGGTAAAATCCTAAAATACCGAAATTTATTAAATGTCGAAACTTTTACTTATCAAGAAAGGTAAATATCGAAATCTAGTCATTGAAAATGTCGAAGGCTTGTAAAATGTCGAGAACTTTATTTGTGAAAGGTATAAATATCGATATCTTTCTCGGAACAAGCTATCATATATCGGGTTTATTAAAGGAGTTAAATGTCGAGATAAAGTATAGATGTCGATAAGCTTAATAGCTAGATGTCGAAACCTTTCTAATGTCGATATAATATAAATGTCGGGATCACTTGACAATGTCGAGGCCTCATGTTGAAACCATATAAATGTCGAGCTTTTAAAGGAAAAATGTCGAATACATTTCTAAGTCTAGCTCAATTGTCGAGTGTACAAAAATGTCGAGCTTTGGACAAAATGTCGAGACATGTAAAATGTCGATTTAAAGGAAAAATGTCGAGAGCTTTGTTTGCTAAATCCATCAGGTATAAATGTCGAAACTTATGGAAATGTCGAGTCTATTAATGCTATTATCGAGATTTTTAAAAGATAAGATCGATATGTGATAATAATGGAAAAATGTCAAGACCATTAAATTGAAAGGAAAATGTCGGGACATAATATAACATCGAAATCTATGTCGACATTTTCTCTAAATATACCTCAAGATCTTACATAAAAACTGTAAATTTTCCAGAAAACCCTAAAAAAAACATTGCTATAGGGATTATCTTCAAATATTATACTAGTTCCAGAAAATATTATACCTTAAATCATTAGATTTCTAAACATAATAAGTTATGAACCCTCAAGAACTTCTACAGAACAATAAACTTTCGATATTCACTAAGACTCTAATTATTATCATGTAAATATTCGTAATCATGAGTTCTAACAAAACGGGTTAGTCCAAACATAAAATTATCGAAAACATCCTATCTTGAAACCGAGATCTTATGGGTATATTCTCTAGGGAAATTATCAAAGCTCCTAACACATATGTTCATGATTTAACATCGAACGTTTTGAGTTTCCTAAAAATGATAAATTTCGAAACATGTAACAGTAAATGATCATCAAAATAATTTAAATATCTTAAGCATGAACATGAGCTGTATACCTCACTTTGAATTCTGAATTATAGCTTGCCAATTCTCCTAAGCTATTGAACTTTCGTTGGTAGACTTGCACTCGATCACTCCCTTTCTGCTGGTAGGTTTTTATTTGTTTAGCAGGGTTTTTGTTTATGTAATGTACATGATATAGATAAACATTTCGTGTTTGATTTGACAAGTGGTGATAACGTGACCTTTCCTATTGCCGAAGCAACTTTATTGCCAATGTTTATCTTTAATAGCATGGATTTGGGCCTAAGTTTAGATTATATATAGCCCAAATTCTTTATATTATAAATATAGCCCAGATTTTTTTTTTTAAAAATCAAGTTAAAACTAAACATTTATATATATATATATTTTTATTTTTTATTTTTTTTTTTACAACTTAAGTCCACAAAATTCTAATTCACAAAATAACATAATTAGTTACAACAAAATCCCGTATTAAAAATTCACGGTTATTACAGTACCTGCTGTCGCTTCAACGAATTCTGATGTTCAGAGGACAAGGGGCAACGTAGACACTCTGAGAAAGGAAGAGACGAAGAAGCCCATCACAGAAATTCTGGGGGTTCGCAAAGTGAGGTTCGCTGACATGGATATGCCTATCTACAAGGTACGGCGAGAAAATGGAGAATGTGCAGAACTGAATGAAGCCGACCTCGCCTATATCAGAGGAGAAGATGTCGAACAAATAGCGAGGGAATATAGAATGCTTGGAGCACTCAAGACACCAGAACTCAGACTTGGCTACTACGCACTGAAGAGGTTCATTCTACGCCAAGTCAAGTTCAACGCAACACATGATATACAAATGGCGGTCCAGAGCAACATGAAGAAGGTGAATCTGACGAAGCCATCCGTAGAGGTCCCAGATCAAGTTATGGTGAAGGGCACATCATAAATGAAGACGACGATCCATCAATCGTCTACATCAACTTCAAAGGAGAGAAGAGACTTATGAAGACATTAGAGATTCACAAGTTCAGCGACGGAACCCTACTGATTATCAGGAAGAAGCTCAGAAGGATACTCGAGCAGCTAAAAGAAGAAGAGTACGAAGTTCAAGAGAAATACGAAAAGCTGATCGAGACCATCTCTGCGAAGATTTCCTTTCAAAGAAGGTTACGTTCGTTTGAGTACTTCTAAGGGCTCAGGAAATCTCCATACCATGTGCAGAAACCCAAGAAGAAGACAACTTCAAGGATGCCAAAGCAAAAAGGATGCTAAGGGGGAGATTGTTAGGAATATCTTGTAGCATCCTTTGATTTATGTAATCTTGGGTTTATTTAGTGGGTTGTAGTTGTTTGGGGAGACTTATGATATTAGTTGATTTGTATTGGGCTTTAATATACCAAATAGTTGTGGTATATAAAGCCCCATTTACCTTAGTTAGGGTTTTTATCAAAAGAATTAGAAAGGTAAGCCACCTTGTACTTTTCCTTAGAAAACACACACTAACACGCGCTCAAGGTGTTCTTCACGTTTTACACATTCAAACCTTTCTTTTGATCCTTTTTTTGTAAAATAAGGGCCAACATGGTATATACTTCACATTCATACTAAGTCAAATACTGGAATTCAACGGCAAAATACATAAACAGGAACAAAATACTTAATATCTGGCCTAAAATACGGATATTTAAGCATGAAATACTCGCGGATAGGGACGAATCATCTAGGACTAAAATGGTTGGTTTTGATAAAACATCTCAGATAATAGGAAATTGACCATCACCGACACCACAAAAAGGAGACTTGAATAAGTTCGACAAAAATTTAACACGAGAGGAGGCTACAGGAAAAACTTACAGTTGGAGGGTTTTCAATTCTCAGCGTCACTAGGTGCGATTTTCACACAGTTGGAGGGTTTTCGATTCTCAGCGTTTTTCATCGCGTTTTTCGTCTGATCGTCGTTGTTTCCAGCCAATCTTGGCTGGCCGACGATCAACAGCTCTTTGTCCTTCAATCCAGTGGGCTGTTCTTGGACTGGCTCGGATGGCGGAGGATGTTTCTCCAAGGGTTATGGCGACGATGGATGGTGATCCGAATCCGCTCGGCGTGTCAGCGAAGGACAAGCTGTCGACGCCAGTTCTGCCTGATTTGGATGCCCTTGCCGTCCTGAATTTGCAACGAGCTTTGATGGTCCCCGATTTCGCTCTTGATGACCGCGGTTCATGGATCTACAGTGGCCGACTCGGCTAGGGCGCGCGGTCATGCCGGGGCTGGATCGCTGGCGGCCGTATCTGATCGCGTGGGGGCGGCGGCTAGGGCACAGACGGGCCCTAATATGGAGGGGGTTCGGATTGGGCCTAGGGTTTCGACAGATTCCCCACCACGACGAGCTGGTGTCTCAGTTCCGCTGAAAGGAATTCTTCGCAACCATAATGGGCGTCAACAGAGGCGGCGACCGGGCACCCCACCGCCTCAACGTATGATGGCGCGTCGATTGGTGGACATGTCCCCGATCCAAAATATGGATCTGCTCGACGAGGGGATTCGTGGTAACGGCAGTGGATCGTCCTCGGTGGCTAGGGTTTTCCATGATGCGGCGATCACCATCCCTGGGGATTCTTCCACGGTCGCGACGGGGCAGGAGAAGGATCAGACCGTCTTCACGACGGCGGTGGCTCCGCCATCGTTCGTTGCGATTGTGCAAGGGAACGTCCCGGCGACTAGCAGTCCGAAGGGCAACAACCGTATGATGCTGTCGTATATTCCCACAAAGGTGGTGGTGGACTCTGTTCCGGTGGTGGCACCATCGTGGGTGGTTGTGTCGAAAGGTTTAGCGAGATGGGACAACACTTTGGTCGGTTATTTCTATGGGAAGAAACCCTACTTTCCGTTTGTCGAGCGTTTTGTTCGTTCTTCGTGGAAGGGCTTGTTAGAGGTCCGGGCTACCTCGCAGGGATTTTTCAAGTTTCGGTTTGACTCGGACACGGCAATGACGACAGCACTGGAGGGGGCCCATGGCTGATGCAAGGCCAACCGTTAATTTTAGAAGTTCTCAGACCGGGTATGTCTCTCGAACGTCGGGAAGTTAGTGAACTCCCGCTATGGGTCAAGTTGTGGAATGTCCCGGGCGAGTTTTGGACCCAAGAAGGATTGAGTGAAGTGGCTAGTGCGGTGGGTCGGCCGCTATTTGCTGACAGGGTGACCGCCCGTGGTGATCGTATCGATTATGCGCGTGTATGTGTGATGAAAGCTCTTGATACACCGTTCCTGGACATGTTCTATCTTCGGATGCCTCGCCCGGATGGCGGAACGGCGGGAGATGTTTCAGTACGAGTGGAGTATGAATGGCGGCCTTCGCAATGTGATGTTTGCGTGACTTGGGCACATGGGCCGGCCCAATTCCCTAAGACCGAGCAATGGCGGAACCCACAGCCGAGGTACCGTAGGCCAAACACGCCACTTGACCCGCCCAAGGATACTCATTCTCCCCCAACCGCTACTAATGGTGGGGGGACTGGGGCCAGGCCTATAGCGCGACGAAGGTCAAGGCGGAGTCGATCACGGGGCCATGGTAGTATAACGGAGTGGAAACAAGTGGGAGCCAAAGGGAAGGCGGTGATGGTCGATTCACAGCCGGTATCGCCACGCATGCACTTGGTCCCACGTGGGGGATCAGTGGGATCAGGGGAAACGTCTGCCTCGCATGGACCAAATAGCACGGCAGATGTGACCCAATCTGATCATAATGCCTTCGCCATCCTACGGGAATTGGAGGATGATAGTACAGCGACACCTCTTACTATGGGCCCTAAAGCACATGCAGCCCACCAACTGCTTCGTTCATAATCTTTGGATCGTGGAATGTACGTGGTCTTAACAGGCAAGACCTCAGGAAGGCGGTGGGGGATTGGGTAGCACAAGCTGGATTGCGATTTGTTGGTCTTCTCGAGACGCGTGTTTCTGTTGCTAATGCTGCTCGGCTGTCCGAGGGATTAGGCCACGATGGACGTGGTTTTTTGATTATGATGATGGGCCTGGCACCCGTATATGGGTCGGCTGGGACCCGTCTTGGCTTCGGGTCAATATTGTTGCGAAGTCTAGCCAGGCGATTCATTGCCAGGTTGAGCAGCGTGGTACGGATGAGACTATTTTTGTCTCTTTTGTTTATGGGAATTCTAGGCGTGAGGAGCGACGTTCTCTTTGGGAAGAGTTGATACATTTTTCAGCCGCACGCATGGACGACGCATGGGTGGTGGCCGGGGATTTCAACACTATTTTGCATGTTGGTGAGGGTCGGGGGGCGCACCGAACGCCCTCGATATGGCCGAGTTTCAGAATTGTTTATTGCAGGCGGACCTCTTATCTCTACCATCAATGGGCCATGAATACACTTGGTATAATCAACAAAGGGCTCTGGCGGGTATTTGGCGCAGATTGGATCGCATGCTTGGGAATCCCCAATGGTTTGTCAGGTGACCGGACATCTACTATCGATGCGACCTCCCGGCGACCTCTGATCACTCCCACTTACCTTAGGTGCTGTAGCGAACCAGCCAAGAGGCCCTAGTTTTCGTTTCGAGAACTTCCTTATCAAGGAGCCGACGTTCTTGGAGCAGGTCCGTCGGGTATGGGATTCTTCAGTAGAGGGATTTCCGATGTATGTGATGATGAACCGGCTGAAACGGCTAAAGCCTATCTTTAAGCAGATGCGCCGTGCCAAAGGAGACTTAGCTGCTAATGTCTCGTAGGCTATGCATTTTCTGGGCATAGTGCAGGACTTCGCGTCGCGACATCCACTGGAGGGCTTATTTCACGACCTAGAGCGTCATTGTCGGATTCTATACGCACGCGCTGTCGAGGAGCGCATACAGGCGGAGCCGAGGTTCCGTTATCACTGGCGCTGTGACGCGAATTCACTTCCTATGTTGGCTTTTGCGGATGACCTACTGCTTTTCTGCCACGCTGATGCTGTCTCTGTGGGAGTCCTCAAGGATGCATTGACATCTTTCTCCGCTCTCTCAGGTCTCTATCCGAACCCGGATAAGAGTGAGATGTACCTATCACGACGGGCGGAGGGTTTGAAACCACAGCTACATTCCATAATGGGTTTCCAAGATGGCCGATTACCTGTTCGCTACTTGGGGGTTCCCCTGATTTCTTCACGCCTGACGATTGGCGATTGTGCCCCGCTCCTACAGCGCGTTGATGCACGTTTGGGGTCATGGCTGAATCAGTCCTTATCGTATGCGGGTAGAGTTCAATTTATCACTTCTGTTTTGCAGGCCTTGCATGTCTATTGGGGGTATTCCTTTTGCCAAAAGGTGTTGTGCGTGCTTTGGAATCAAGATTTCGGCGCTTCTTGTGGGGGGGTCCTTCGGCCAAGGTTGCATGGGATGATATATGCCTACCAGTCTCTGAAGGGGTTTGGGCATTCGTTCTATTGCTACGGATAATAGGTCCTTATTGCTTCAGCTGTTATGGAGAGTAATTACACGGGCTCCGGACTCTATTTGGGTGGACTGGCTATATCGCACGCGTTTGCATGTCAAATCACTATGGGCGATTCCTATCACAGCCAATGCTTCCTGGAGCTGGAGGAAGTTGCTGCAGTTGAGGTCAGTGATTCTCCCACTTATCTCCTTTAGGATTGGTGATGGATCGACGATATGGCTATGGGAGGACCTGTGGATTCAGGCTACGCCGCTGCTAGCTCGGTACCCTCGAGGCCCGCTTGCTTTGTGGATTCCTGTGGGGACCCGACTGAGCGCTGTCATTGATATGCATGGGTGGAATTGGCCAGGCAGGGCGGCGGTCGAGTACATTGAATTCAGTCGTCACCTCCCTGCGATTGACCCGAGCGGCTGTGACCGGGTTTGGTGGAATGGGGCTACGGACGGCCGCCCATCGGCACGCTTAATCAGAGAAGCGCTATGCCTCCGAAGGCAGCCGGTCCATTGGGCGACTCTAATTGGGGGTCCGCTACGTGTTCCTAGGCATGAGTTTATTCTGTGGCTGAGTATCCGCGATCGGCTATCGACAAGGGATAAGCCATGGGTGGCTCAGAGAGCGGGGTCGCCTGCTTGCGTGCTGTGTGACGTTCTACGGTACGAGACGACTCAGCACTTATTCTTTGATTGTGGGTTCTCCCGGCAGTGTCTGCGTCTACTAAGGCGCCGTATTCGATGGATGTGGCCTTATAGGGACTTGCGTGAGGGAATCTTGTGGGCTTCTAGGAGATGGCGTGGAACTCACCTACTATCGGCGGCCTATCGTCATGTCTTCGCTTCCCTGATTTACCACATTTGGCAGGCACGAAACAGTTGGAAGGAAGGGATTGTCACAACTCCTGATCGGCTCGTTGCGACCGTGCTAGACTTAGTATGCGTGAGGCTTAGCGGCACCTCGGCTAAGTATGACCTTCAAAAGGCTGCCATACGACGCCTTTGGCGTGTAGCATGGTAGACCTTTGTATTTAGTTTTCTGGTTTTTCCTCGTTGGTTGTTTATCCAGTAGCCTGTTACTGGTTGCACTGTGAGTTGTGACGCTCACTCATTCTTGTACATTTACCCACTTATATATATATACACGGGAATTATACCAAAAAAACACCACAAAAAGGAGTTTGGTATATACTTCACATTCATAGCAAGTCAAATACTCGAATTCTACGGCAAAATACCTAACTAGGAACAAAAGTACTTAATATCTAGCATAAAATACTGATATTTCGACATAAAATACTCACGGATAGGGACGAATCATCTAGGACTAAATGATTGGTTTTGATAAAACATCCCACTTAATAGGAAATTGATCATCACCAACACCACAAAAAGGAGTTTGATATATACTTCACATTCATATCAGTCAAATACTCGAATTCAACGGTAAAATACCTAAATAGAAACAAAAGTACTTAATATCTTGCCTATAATACGGTATCATGAAATACTCGCGGATAGGGACGAATCATCTAGGACTAAAATGGTTGGTATATACTTCACATTCATACTAAGTGAAATACTCGAATTCAAAGGTAAAATACCTAAATAGGAACAAATGTACTTAATATCCTGCATAAAAAACTGATATTTAAGCATGAAATACTCGCGTATTTGGACGAATCATGTAGGACTAAAATGGTTTATTTCAATAAAACATCTCACATAATAGGAAATTGATCATCACCAACACCACAAAAAGGAATTTGGTATATACTTCACATTCTTACTAAGTCAAATACCTGAATTCAACGGTGAAATACCTAAATAGGAACAAAAGTACTTAATGTTTTGCCTAAAACGATTATATTTAAGCATGAAATACTCGAGGATTGGGTCGAATCATCTAGGACTAAAATGGTTGGTTTTGATAAAACATCTCACATAATAGGAAATTGATCATCACCAACACTACAAAAAGGATTTTGGTATATACTTCACATTCATACTAAGTCAAATACTCGAATTCAACTGTAAAATACCTAAATAGGAACCAAAGTACTTAATATCTAGCATAAAATACTGACATTTAAGCATAAAATACTCGCGGATATGGAGGAATCATCTAGGACTAAAATGGTTGGTTTTGATAAAACATCTCACATAATAAGGACATTGATCATCACCAACACAACAAAAGGAGTTTGGTATATACTTCACATTCATACTAAGTGAAATACTCGAATTCAAAGGTAAAATACCTAAATAGGAACAAATTGTAATACACGTAATTATAATACATGATTAAGTCGTAAATTGTTTTGTACAAATTGGATAGAAGAAGTTGGTATTCAAACGGATGAAATGCCGAACGAGGAACTCAGCCTAGTTAATATTCGACCCAAATAATCTTGGCCCAATTAAGTGGAAACTATCAATAAATAATCTATATTAAATTAAATAGATTAGCCCAAATAAAATTTATTAAGACCCAAATGAATTACAACGGGCCCGAATTAATAAAATTTAAATGAGGATGTGAAGATTTCGTGTATTGAATTATATGCTTACATGAATTATCTGAATTTTGTGCTTATGTAACCCTATGAGTTTGTGCATTATTTACGTGCGTACGTGATTACATGTATTTTGTATATTTAATTTTACATTTATGTGATGACTAACTTAATTATTTCCGAAAATGAGGATTAGGGAGATTGAGTTAATGAAAAATATATATATACATATATATATATATATATATATATATATATTCTTTAACAAAAAGCTTAAAAACTGTACAAAAAGATGATGATGATACGTGGCAATATCCACCATACAAACCATGATAATGGTACTTAGTCAAACAAAACCTTTTGATCAAACAATCAAACTGTAAACAGTTTAATTCTTAACCAAAGGTAGTCACACTATCATACCAAAATCAGAATCTCATTTGTAGGCAGTTCAACTGATATACCAAACATCAAATAAAAATTGGAAAATGGTACGTGGCGTTGTTAAACCTATTAGTCCAGTTATCAAGCTGTAAACAGTTTGATCCCGTTCGGACCCAAGGTAGTCCAGCCTATATACCATTAATCCGAAAACAAATTATTTTTGTGATCTTTAGAATTAAATCATAGAATACAAGGAATTTTACATAATAAAATCTTCATTCAATTAATCCAATTGGTAACAGCCTTACCCTTCAAACGCCTTTTCAACGGCAACACGGGCTAGCCAAGAGCCAACAAAGAATTAATCGAAATCAAATTTTATTATAACCTTTATTCAAATTTAATTCCTTCAATTGATTTTTAAAAGATTTTATAAAAGAAAATATTACATCATATTAATAAAATTATATATATATGTGATATAAAACCATGATTTAAGTATTAAGGCATTTTAGTGTAGTTTAACGTTAAGGTTTAGCCTTCCATTAAGGCTTGATCAAACAAAATTATAATAAAGATAGAAACTTACTTGAAAGAGAAGAAGTAGATGCAAACCAGAACTTTTATTTCTTCAACGTATTTTACAAAGAGAGAGAGAGTACAAGAGTGCAAGGTAAAAACTGCATACACAACTTATGGCGAAAAGCCATATTTAAAGACACACAAAAAGTAAAAAGACAAAAAAGCAGTAGGGAATTATGATTCCAGCTGGCCATCATCTTGTTCTTGTTCTTGATTCCTCTTGTCGGCCAATACTTTATAAAAGTAAATTATGTTGTCGCCATGCTAAATTTTTAGCCGCCTAGTGGATGCCTTGTCATTCTCTCGTCATTCCTTATCTTTTCCTTTCATCCTTTTGAAGGATTCTTCAGTGATATTATTGATAGCGTCTTCAAATGATAATAAATCATCATCATCAAAGGGGTCTTGAGCTTCTCCTGCTTGACAAAAATCTTCATCTTTTGATGAAGTCCCCATAGTTACGTCGGAAATATCAATTCCAAAATTCTTTCCGATATCCTTCTTTATTTCTTCCATGTATTCAATCAGAATTTCTTCTTTAGTCATTTTTCCTTTCTGAATATTTAATCTTCTAGAAAGGACTTCGAATGGACTAGGAGATTCCCTTTGCTGTCTCTTTTCAATTTGTTCCTTATAATAAGCAATTTTTTCTTTGATTTTATCGACAGTTTGTTGTCCTTCATATTCTCCTTGACCGTCTATTCGGATCATTTTCTTCCAGAACTTTGTATAAAAAGTTCTCCATAAGCAAGGTATATTCTGTTGGTTATGACCAACTTCAGGAGCCCATTTCCAAATCCATGGGATACTATATTCAATATAAAAATGCATTGAAGCCATTCCTTCAATCCATTTATTATTATGTTGGGCCTCTATTAGGGCTGGCGAAACTTTAACCCACTCAGTATATAATCCTGAGAATGGATCTTTCAAAATATTAACTGTGGCTCCGTAGGATAACCACCAATTATAAAACCAAGTAGGAATTTCCTGCTTGTACACATCACCACATATCTTGATCCACCAAGAATGTTTTCTTTTGACGTTTTCATATAAGAAAACTCTATAAAAAGCTTGGATATAATCCCAATAATTGAACTTGACTGTAATTTTTAATTCTGGATGGAAATATTCCCTATCCTTCATTGGGTGAATTGCCCAAGCTTCGGGGGATATAATCCTCTTAATAATAATCTTACTGAAGTTATAAACCTTCTGATTTCCAGTAACAAAATGATCAAATTCACAAGATTCTGTGAACTTAAGAATATTTTCGTAGTTCATTCTGTTTTTATAATATCCTCCAGCATATGATGCTGTATCTAGATATCTTTCCATTAAGATCCATGGTTGGTCTTTCCATTTTAAATCATTTTCCGTTAAAAAGAGTATGACTTCTTTATGAGAATTTTGTTCATAAATAAATTCTTGATCTTCAACTTCATCATCTGCTACAATTTTAGCATAAGAAGTCGTACCTTCTTGAGTTTTTTGTTCCTTATATTTAAGGAATTCTTTGTACATCTGTTGATCTTGAGCACTCATGTTGCTCGAAGACGAAGAGAGATTCTCTTTAAATAATTTTCTATTGCCATGTTGAGCAATAGGCTTGCCACCTCTACCACCTCTATTAGAGGAATAGTTTTTCCCATATTGGGACATACCTGCAAAAGAATTCATTGAATAAATTCTCTGGTAAGAAAATCGGGAAGGCTATTATCACTTTCTTTTTTATAAATTATTTCAAAATCAAATGGAGCTAAATGAGCTTGCCATCTTGCAAACATTTGCTTAGAAACATCATGTTTTAAAATCTTTTTGAAACATAAATTTTGCAGCTTGACAATCAGTTTTTATTAAAAACTTTTGATTATATAAATCATCCTGAAATTTAAGAACACATTTGACTATAGCAAGTACTTCTCTAGCTATAGTAGCATAATTTTTCTGAGCATTATTCCATTTCCCCGAATGGAATCTAACTAAATATTCTTTCTTATTTTCTGGAGAGATTTGTTTTAAAATTCCTCCATATCCTAAATCAGAGGCATCGGTTTCTATAACCTTTTGCCAATTAGAATTAGCAAGCATAAGACAAGGTAAATGAGTAACCTTATTTTTAATTTTTTTAACTGCTTCAGTGTGATTATTTGTCCACTGACAAGGAATTTTCTTAAGTCTATCGTATAAAATAGATGTATCACTAGCAAGATTTTTATAATAAGGAGAAATATAATTTAAACTTCCTAAAAATCTTTGAAGCTGAGTTTTATCTAAAATTTGATCTGGAAATTTTGATGCAAACTCAATACTTCTATTAATTGGATTAATATTTCCTTTTTCAATATTATGACCTAAAAATCGTATTTTAGTTTGAAATAAAACCATTTTTGGACTAGATATAACCAATCCATTTTGGATAACAATTTTCTAAATATATCAAGATGTTTAAAATGTGTTTCAATATCTTTTGAAAAGATTAAAATATCATCAATATAAACGATAATGAAATTACTATAAGGAATGAATATGTCATTCATTATATTTTGAAATTCAGAAGGAGCATTTTTCAAACCAAAAGGCATTACGTTCCATTCAAATTGTCCTATTGGAACAGTAAAAGCAGTTTTATATCTGTCCTTTTCATCAATTTATATTTGCCAAAACCTGATTTTAAATCGAATTTTGAAAAGATAATAGCATTAAATAAACGATCTAAAAGATCCTTTTTATTAGGAATAGGATACCTAATCCATTTCAAAACTTTATTAAGGGGTTTATAATTAATAACTAACCTAGGTGCTCCTCTTTCCTTTTCTGCCGCATTATTGACATAAAAAGCTGTGCATGACCAAGGTGATTTTGAAGGTTTTATTAAACCTTTCTGTAAAAGAGAAGTTATTTCTTTTTTACATAATTCTAATAATTTAGAATTCATCTGACAAGGACGAGCTTTAGTGGGAATATTTTTCTCACTAAAATCATCTTCATAAGGTAAAGAAACTATATGTTTTTTTCTATTCCAAAAAGCATTTGGAAGATCGTTACATATTTGCAACGTAAATTCATTATAAAGTAATTTAATTTTTTCTTGTAACTTAGGATTTTGGATTTTATCCTCAATCGTAAGTATATTAATTTCTTGCTTAAGGTAATTTACCTGTTTTTCTTTTGCTTTAATAAGAATAGAATCCTTAATTTCATTAAGAATCCTTGAAAAAGGTTCAGTAATGAATTCAAAGTAAACTTCTTTATTTTCGAAGTTACCTTTAAATCCAAATTCATTAATATTTTGAATGGGAAATATTTTCCTAAGGAACGGAGTACAAAGGATTACTTGGTTTGTAATATTCTTGACCAGCAAGAATGAAGTAGGAATACAAACCTTATTTTTAAAAATGAAGGCTTTAGGGATTTTATAATTCTGAAGTTTTTCTCCGCTTGCAGAGCTAAGAGAATGAGTTGTTTTATGAAAGTATTGGGTAGGAATTATTCCTTCCTGGATACAATTTAAATCTGCTCCACTATCGATTAATGCAATCAAATTCTTTTGAAAGTTTCCATCGATAAGTAGTGATATTTTAACAAGCCATTTTTGAGAAGTAATAACTTCTAATGTCGAAAGGAAATTTTCTTCTTGAATATTTTCAGAAGTACTGGCGAAATTTTCATTAATTTCAAATTCTTTAACAATTTCTTTCCCTTTTTCTAATTTAGAAAATCTTCGTTCTAAGTCCATATGACTTAATTTTAAATTCTTAATTTCAGTTTTAAGATTTGAAATTTCAATTGTCAAATCTTTAATATTAACAGCTGATTCAGTTTATTTATTTTATTCTTATTACGAAGTAATCTCATTACTTCGGCCATACTATAAGATTCAGTTTTAATTATTTTAGGAATTTCTTCTTTTGAAGTTTCTTCCTCTTTTTGGATTAATCGTTTGATTATATGATTTTTTAAATCTGGATCTTCTGTTTCTTTTAAAATTTCTAAAAGATTATTATCCAGAACATTTAATTCTAATTCTTGAAATTGAGATATAATTTTATATAAATTATCTTCTGGTTCAGATTCTGAACTTTTAATATTTTTAGAACAAGGTTGTCCTATTTGACAATTTTGGCATTCTTCAGATTCTGATGATGAAATATCTTCGATGATATTGTTTTCATCACTCGAAGAAATTTCACTATCTGATTCCAACAGAATTTTTAATAATGTTTCTTTTAAATCATTATCAATATTCAAATTATTAATTTTCTTTTTAGTCCAACAAGTTGATGCTTTATGACCAATTTTACCGCATTTGCGACAAATAATTGGAGGAAATTTATTTCTGTATTGATTATTTTTA
Organism: Craterostigma plantagineum; assembly: GCA_027422505.1. Taxonomy (NCBI): domain Eukaryota; kingdom Viridiplantae; phylum Streptophyta; class Magnoliopsida; order Lamiales; family Linderniaceae; genus Craterostigma; species Craterostigma plantagineum. Next base: position 9,021 of record JAPQWV010001944.1, on the reverse strand, counting down.
TTATCTTTTGAGAATTTTTGTTCTCTTCGTTTAGATTTTCGATATTTTCTTTTTTCATATTGTTTAGGAGAGTATTTTTTGGGTTTATACTCTTTACGAGGTTTACTCGTAGAAGGATTTTCTAAACCAAATTGGCTACAGAATTCTCCTAATTGTTTTTCTTCGTCAAGAGAATGTCTCTTGAGTTGTTTATTAAGCTTTATTTCATTACATAAAGCTAAACCTTCTTGTATGCAAGTTCCTATTAATCTGCCATAAGTATAAGAATTATAATCTATACTAGATTCTCCATTTCTAAGGATTTTCTTAACCCTTTCGGCAAATAAGAAAGGAAGACCATCAACGAATTTGGATTTCCAATGAGTACTATTTGACTCAGGAAGTTCCATAACTCTGCTAAGAAAAGTATCCTTATACCATCTAAACGATGTAAGGGTTTTACACCTAAGATTTTGGAGCAAAGTTCTGACATTTTCAGAATTATCAGACCATCGGCCTGTAAAATGTTCTACAATGTTTATACATAAAGTATAAACAGCGTTTTCAATAATTGTATTATTTTCTTCTTTTACATTAAGAAAAATACTTTCTCGGTCTTGCTGAGATAAATAATTATCCCACCAACCTTTCAACTGACCAGTAAAGCCAACAACAAGCATTTGAGCTATAGTTTTGTCTGCATTACCTTGAGTTTTACAGACTGTACTATACATCATCATCCTATGAACCATACCGAAAGTTTGTCTTTCCGTATAGCCATCTAAATTCCATTCATAAATGCAATGACCATTATATGAATTGTTTATAGTAAGATCATGTTCTTCAATTAGAACATCTTGAGGAGTTGGTCTTGGGTAATAATATTTAGTCTGAATGGGTTTACTAGCAAATTTCGAAGAATTTCTTAATTTATTGATTTCTTCAGTAAAAGTATTATGAAAATTATCAGAATTTTCAAGCTGATTTTCAAAATCTTCACTTAAAGTGTTAAGCTTTAAATTTTTAAGCTTATTTTCAATTAAATCTTCAATTTGAGTAATCGATTTTAATTTAAAATCAACAATCTCAGGAGGAGGTTGAATACTAGTAGAAGCTATATTAGCTATTTTAATTTCACTTATATTTTGTCTTTATTCATTAAAAGAATTTTTTATATCTTTAATAGAAAAAGATATTTCTTCAATATTTTTCTTTAATAAAGAAATTTGTTCTCCTAAAACAATAACATACATATTCGTATAATTTTGTTGTTTTAAAAGACTATTTATATGTTTTATAGTAACAGTAAGAGTTTCATTTTCAAATAATTTTTGAAAAGCATTATAATAGCGAATCTCATTATCCTTTTCAATTTGAAAACTACTTTGAGAAGGATAAATCGACTTCATATTTTTCCCCGTTGAAAGCTTATAACTTCTTTCAAGAACTAAAATCATATTTTAAAAATAATTTGTCAAAAACCAAGGAATAAAAGGTAATTTTTCATTTTTTTTTGACAAATCAGTATAAAATTTATTTTGGATAATAATTTTATCTTCATTATTAAAGCTTTCAAAAAACAATTTTCGAAAGAGTTCCCATTTGGGTAAATTAAATTTCTTTTGAATTTCTTTTCTTGCCGGAGAACCCGACTAAAATCAATTTGAGGTTTTAAATCCATTAAACACAAAAATCCATTTCTGACTCGGTTATTTCCTCGTCGTTATTTTTAGAAATTCCATGAACAATATTATCAGAATTAATTCTTAATTCTTCAACTCTATTTTGTAGATAATTGTTAGAAGTTGATTCTCTAACTTGAGAAGTCGAAGCTCTAGAGGGAGATTTTATCATATAATCACATGGTGATATATGATAATGAGAAGAGGCTGATCTAGTCATTCTAGATCTAGGAGTTCTAACATCTATATATCGGTGATTTTGATCAAACTGTATTTGAACAGTTCCATTTGTAGATTGTATTATTTGAGTAGGATTGTTTTGTATTTTAGGCAGAAGAGGCATAGCTCGTTCAATTGTCCAATTTTCTGGAAATTGTATTTCTTCCCATTTTATAGATCTGCGAGTTGTAATATTAGATCTACTAAAATTAGTTTCTATAAGAACAGTTTCGTTGATTGGTTTATCAACTAACCCATCCTAGTACTACTCTCGCCCAAGCACGCTTAAATTTTGCACTGTGGATTAAGCGTATATAAAGGCTTGTAATAAATTCTATAACAGATACATATTACTTCCGATCCCGGAGCGTAATTATATCCGTGAGTTTTGACATTTAAGGTCAGAGCGTCCAATATATTGACATCAGTCAGAGATAATTGGAGATTTGGATAAACATTAAAATAAACTGGTCCATGTGCCAGACTAGACTGAATTATTCCCATAAGGGATTGTTTTCAGTCGAGATTTCTACCATCTCTAAGAGCTGCTATAAAGCTCTCTGGTAACCTTCTAAAGTTAATGGCTTAAAGGCTACCTGAACTAACCCAATATGAATAACTTATGGTTTATTCTATATTTTTCTAAGTCTCTATTACTTAGAAGTCTAATAACCATCTCTTCGTTATTCAAAGAAATTGTTTCTTCAGTAGTTTTTACTACCTGTTTTAAACCTAATTTTTCAAAAGTTCCTAATTCATAGATTATTTTATAATCTATTTTTGGAATTGTCCAACGATTTAATTTGTCTAAATCTTGAGGAAATGCCGAACAAGGAACTCAGCCTAGTTAATATTCGACCCAAATAATCTTGGCCCAATTAAGTGGAAAATATCAATAAATAATCTATATTAAATTAAATAGATTAGCCCAAATAAAATTTATTAAGACCCAAATGAATTACAACGGGCCCAAATTAATAAAATTTAAATGAGATGTGAAGATTTCGTGTATTGAATTGTATGCTTACGTGAATTATCTGAATTTTTGTGCTTATGTGACCCTATGAGTTTGTGCATTATTTACGTGCGTACATGATTACATGTATTTTGTATCTTCAATTTTACATTTATGTGATGACTAACTTAATTAGGGATTTCCGGAAAATGAGGATTAGGGAGATTGAGTTAATGAAAAATATATATATATATATATATACATATATATATATATATATATAATAATAAAACGAAATTGGGCTATAATTGCAATTGGACTAGGTTGAAACCTAAAACTGAAGCCCAAGTCAATTTAATAAGTTTGGACCAAATAATATACCTCCTTGAAACAAAGTGGCCCAAACATATGAGGGTTTAATAGCTAATAACAAGGCCCTAGTAAATTGATTTCTTTGGCCCAAAATTGTTGGAAATAGCTTCTAGAAACAAGTCCCAAAATTAGGGGATATTTTCGATAACCATGTCCCATCACCACACTCCAATGTTCATCTCCAACTCTTCAATACCATGTCCATCACCACACTCCCAAAAGAAGTTCGCGAACTCAAAAAGGGGGATTTCGCTTGCATGGGATCGCGAAGTGTGGGTCGCAGACTCCACAAGTTGCGAACTCTGTAAAAGTCGCGAAGCCATGCAAAGTCGAATTTGGCGAACCCTAGTTCGCAAACTATTAGTTAGGTGTACTTGGCGAATTGAAGATATTTTGCGATTCCACACAAGCCGCGAACCCACTTTACGAACTGAAGTTTCGCGGGCCTAACGAGGGTTGCGTACCCACGCAAACCCTATTTCGCGAACTCCTCCATTTTCACGGGCCGAGCAACTTTGCGAACTCGACATGCTTCGCGAATTCGTGCACTTCAAGAATCAAGCGAACTTTGCGAACCCAATCAAGAACTTTGAGATAATTCGCGAACTATACTTAACGCTTTTTAGGTAAAGTTCACGGGATGATCGAAGCTGGCAAACTAAGCAACTTCGCGGGTCTTGTTTCACGAACCCATCACCTTTTACGAATCCGATCAAGTAGTGAACCCCCTAATCATTTAAAGGCCAATTCGCGAACCATACTTAGCGAAATTTAGCTAGACTTCACATTCAACTAGAATCTTAGAACACGTTTATAACTTGGGACAAATATTTTGCGAACTCTTCCAATTAAATAATCCTTAGAAATGATAGTAGCTATAACATAGCGACACTTAAGTATTAAATAAGGTACTAACCTTCGTTATTTATGCCTAAGGGTTGGACTTAGGAAATTCGAGACTTTAGCTAGTTAAATAACTTAAATAAGGTACTAACTTAATTATTCTTATGCTAAGGTCGACACGTAGGAGTTACATCGGATCAGGTAGCAACTAGTCGACGGACGACAGGTAAGTAGAAATTCAACTACAACACATAACTTGTCTATACGTGCTTAAATTGTATGACTAGGTGCTTCGATGCCTACTTGAATTGTGTATGCTTGATATTACGTGCCTATGTGCCTCGATGATTACATGATTTACGTGGACTAATTGATATGCTCTCTCTGGTAAGTGCGTATGGCATTTGTTGCATTTTCATACTCACGTGCATACACGATTATATGGGGGAGGGTTATATGAGTCGAGTATGTGTATATAAGGTATCGCTTGAAAGCGACTGATACATTGCCGATATGGGCATGTGTTGTCGACTCGCAGTTGAGTCAAGGGCTGTCCACTATGCTACCAGGGCGGCGTTTAGCGTCGTCGTAATATTATGTAGAGATATGTATACATATATGAAGTATATTCGGGCGGAGACCCGTTGGCGAAAAGGCCGTATATATATATTACTATTATTGTATATGCAATGAAATATAGTAGGGCGAAGACCCGTTGGCGAAAGGGCCGTATACATATATTATTATGTATATAATGGAATATATTAGGGCGACGCCCATTGGCGAAAGGGCCGTATACATATATTATTATTATGTAGGTAATGAAATATATTAGGGCGATGCCCGTTGGCGAAAGGGCCGTATACATATATTATTATCATGTATATAATGAAATATATTAGGGCGATGGCCGTTGGCGAAAGGGCCGTATACATATATTGTTATTATGTATATAATGAAATATATTAGGGCAATGCCCGTTGGCGAAAGGGCCGTGTATATGTATGTTTATGATATGATTGGAAATGCCCGTGGCGGTAGGGAGCGACCTGGAGGGTGCGACCTGAGGGTATAAGCGACACAGGGTGGAACCCTGGTGTAGGCAACCTCAGCGTGGGCTACCAGCGTGAGCGACCGCCGACAGTCGGGGACGACCGGGTACATATGGCAACTTAGGGGAACGGTGTGCATCCTAGGTAAGGCCATCCGCATGGACCGCTGTCATATTTGTCCCTAGTGGACGTGAGCTTTTGTGGTGCATAGTGAGATTAGCCGAGGGCCCTGAGTGAGGTCTTCGAGTATGATGAGCATCGGCGATGATGAGCATCGGCGCGGATCGCCTTTGCGGAGTGTTAAGTGCATCGGCGCGGATCGACTTTGCGTAGTAGTTTATGCATTGGCGTGGATTGCCTTTGCAGGGATGGGACACGTGCATACATGCATACTTTCTAGTTTCTGAGCCTTGGTGGCTCATTTCTTTATGTTATGTGTTGTAGGTACATACGATCATGGTACGTGATCGCCTAGCCGGCAAGGCCTTTCATTCGAAGCTTCCGAATGTCTTTTGGGGTGAACGCGTGTGTATGGATGACGACCTGTGAGGCCGGGCGTATAGGAGCTTTTGCTGTGCCATCGCAACCGTCCCGAGTGATTACAAACTAGGATTAGTGTGTATTATAACTCGAAGAATTTCTTTTGACGCGGAAACATTCCTTTGGCATGTATTGGACAGAGTTCCGTCATGTAAATGAAAAATTTCATACGCATTTCCGCAGTTCCTTCATTTAAATACGCCATTAGGCACTTAGGATGACGTTAGAAATGGTGGCGATGGCTAGGGTCGCGACAGTTGGTATCAGAGCTCGGTCACAGGTTCTGTAGACTGTCCATACACACACACCCGAAAGTGCGGAAGCAGCCTTGCCTGTAAGTGTTATGGTTGATATGCTTATGTGCTTTTAATACGTACCTCTTTGTTTCACTAATTGAAGAATAACTAGCGAGTCTAGAGAATTGATCGGCGAGTCAAGTCGCGGGGTGACATCTGGATCACCTACGAATGAACAAAGCACAATGCTCCTGCACCTCACCGAATTGGTCCAACAACAGTCGGATCAAATCGGCGAACTCAAAGACCAAGTTGATGAACTTAAAGGTCTACTCTATGATCTTATCAACGGGAAAAGTTCATCCGAATCTCGTAGATCCCCGCTCGCGGGAGTTGTAGGAAAGGAATTCCCGGAGCGGAATCCCCCAACTCCTATGGATATTACTACTCCTACTAGGAAGGAGGCCCGGATTTCCAAGACTCAGAAAGGAAAGAGAAAGACGGACGGTGCGACAGAACAAGAAGGTCACAAGAAGCTCCAATGGTTCAGAGATCCCGGAGATGCACAGACTAATCGAGGGTCTCAAAATTGGCAATCAAGGTCAAACCCGACGAATGTTATTTTTCGTGCTTATGTTCCAAATCCGGTTCCTCGATGCCAACAGTGTGGGCGACAGCATGGAGGCATCTGCTACTCGCAGAGTGGCAATTGTTTTAAATGCGGAGGGCGAGGACACTTCGCAAGAAAGTGCCGAGGGCACATCCCTTTGGAACCTGATCAAACCTCAACGCAACCCTCCCCAGCTCCCCCACGAATGTCCAACTTAAACCAAGAGGAAACGGAAGTTCCTTCAATAGGAATGACAGGTACGCTGACAATTTATAATGCACCTATGCTCCAGTAGGTTATGGAATAGTCGTAGGACTTCACTTTCCGCACTGAAAAATAGAACGACTGCTAAGACCCAGAATACCCCCTACAATTAGCACGATAGGAGCCTGCGTAGATCCTAGAACATTAATTTTCGGGAACTCGACGAAGATAGGATGAGCCAAAGCGAGGACAACAATTACAGTAGACCAGCCACTTACGGCCTTCCATAGTTGCCATCCTGTTCTCATCTGAGAACGACAAGGTTGCGAATGCGAGAAGCATGAAATCAGGAATTAGGGTCATTCTGCCACAAGTTATTTCTACAATCAACTCCTAGACAAGAAAAGATCAATACAAGAATCCCAGTTGCTTCATGAAAATCTTTAGGACTTTCAAATTCCCGAGCAAATTTCGCAGGATTAGTGGTGTCGAATTTTCACGCTTGATTCAGCCTTCTCTGTTCTATCTTCTACCATCTTTGGGAATTTTCCGAACTCGCTACTGACCTTCTATCATCAAGAGAGAATGACTCTTAGCCAATGTCATCAACTGAGACAAAAGAGGTGATGACAAGCTCCACCCCTTTCTTACTCATTTAAGCCCTCATTTTTGTCCTCAGGAGGATACGTTTTCCTTCTTATGTGAGAGTTGTCTTTGAGGGCAACCAGGTGATTTTCCTAACCGATCGTTACCCCAAGCGATTCCAGCTAACGGAATTTCGGGGGCGAAATTCTTTTAAGGGGGGAGGATGTAATATCCGTAATTAAAATACATGATTAAGGCGTAAATTATTTTGTACAAATTGGATAGAAGAAGTTGGTATTCAAACGAATGAAATGCCGAACAAGGAACTCAGCCTAGTTAATATCCGACCCAAATAATCTTGGCCCAATTAAGTGGAAAATATCAATAAATAATCTATATTAAATTAAATAAATTAGCCCAATAAAATTTATTAAGACCCAAATGAATTACAACGGGCCCAAATTAATAAAATTTAAATGAGATGTGAAGATTTCGTGTATTGAATTGTATGCTTACGTGAATTATCTGAATTTTTGTGCTTATGTGACCCTATGAGTTTGTGCATTATTTACGTGTGTACATGATTACATGTATTTTGTATCTTCAATTTTACATTTATGTGATGACTAACTTAATTAGGGATTTTCGGAAAATGAGGATTAGGGAGATTGAGTTAATGAAAAATATAAATTATATATATATTATATATATAATAATAAACGAAATTGGGCTATAATTGCAATTGGACTAGGTTGAAACCTAAAACTGAAGCCCAAGTCAATTTAATAAGTTTGGACCAAATAATATACCTCCTTGAAACAAAGTGGCCCAAACATATGAGGGTTTAATAGCTAATAACAAGGCCCTAGTAAATTGATTTCTTTGGCCCAAAATTGTTGGAAATAGCTTCTAGAAACAAGTCCCCAAATTAGGGGATATTTTCGATAACCATGTCCCATCACCACACTCCAATGTTCATCTCCAACTCTTCAATACCATAAACACCATAACCAAGAAACTAACGAGACCTTTAGGAGAGAATAATGAAGAAATTGAACTAAAAGCTTGGAAAGGTACGAATTCTACCTATGATTCTGGTCTTCTTAATTAGGTAATAGGGTGTTTTAAGGATTGTAAGCACGAGATGTTAATTACTAGGTTTTGTGCGAATCTTAATCCCCGAAATGAAAACCTCCTTGTTCGACTTGGTGTTTTGGCTCTAGACCATGGTTAAGGAACTTATAGGCACGAAAGTGATAGAGGATTAGGGTTCGTATGACTAGCTCACGAGAGTCTTGGGAAAAATATTTTTAAGGTCCGGAGGGTAGTCAAATTTGTTCTTTAGAAAAAGTTATAGTTTGATCGGGAATTTAGTAGATTCGCAAATTGAAAGGTGTTTTTGGTTCCGATGGGGCCGCGAAATAATGGCCTCGCGAACCGTGGTTCACGAATCCTTGGTAAAAAGAAGTTCGCGAACTCAAAAAGGGGGATTTCGCTTGCATGGGATCGCGAAGTGAGGGTCGCGGACTCCACAAGTCGCGAACTCTGTGAAAGTCGCGAAGCCATGCAAAGTCGAATTTGGCGAACCCTAGTTCGCAAACTATTAGTGAGGTGTACTTGGCGAATTGAAGATATTTTCCGATTCCACACAAGCAGCGAACCCACTTTGCGAACTGAAGTTTCGCGGGCCTAACGAGGGTGGCGAACCCACGCAAACCCTATTTCGCGAACTCCTCCATTTTCA
>JAPQWV010001943.1:0-68481 GCA_027422505.1 Craterostigma plantagineum | reverse complement strand
CTTCAAGATCAACCCAGACTTCTCTAGCAGACGAGCTGTACAATAACTTGCAGAAATCTCCTTTGACACAGAATTGATAATCCACGAAATACCACGTTATTATTCCTTTTCCAAGCACTTACTTGATTCTGCGAGCTGACAGAATTCTGAGCATCAATCGCTGGAGCTGCAATCCCCATTGATAAATCCCTCTTTGTTCCTTCCTATCAGCGCTATCATCATCGAGCGGCTCCAAGTTGGATAATTGTCTCCATTAAAGCCTCGTGAACCAAATTTGCCCCGAGTGTGTCATTGTTGCTGAGGAAGTAGGGTCATTTATCCATACTGTTGAGCTGGAATTAACCACTGCTGCTGAAAGTCGACATTGATGAATTGATTAGGCGCTTGAATCTGCGCAATCTCTGCCGATCGTGATCAAGATGCTATCTATGAATCTTGGAATTAAAAATTCGCAGAGCGATCAAAAGAATCTCTCTGATACCATATCAAACTTTGTAAATCAAATGTTTGTTTGAACGCAAAGAATTTACGTGGTTCAGATTCAATGTTGAATCCTAAATCCACGGAGAATGTGTTTCTTTTTTATTGATCGATCAGAAGTTACGGTGCAGGTGATGTACAGTGATGATCTTTTATAAGAACAAAAAACTTAAAGAAAATCCCGCAATTTCTCTAAGTCTCGCAACAGCTTCATGGTCAATAGTGCAGTTGCTAACAGCAACTTAGTAAGTGAGAAACGCCTTTTCTGAATGAATTGCCAACTGCTTATTCTTTTAAATGCAAACACTTCCCGCGAGTTCTAACTTCGACCATTCGCTCATTAGTTTTAACTGAGTAAGATTTTCTGATCTGAGGAACTCGATCCTTTTGCTCTGTCCTTTAATATATATCTTTACACATATGTAACGAGCTAGAATGTTCATGAAAGGCGTACATGCAATAATTATGGAGCTGATCTTTGAAACATTATGTGAGCCCCCTATAGCCTTCCTTTCTTTTGTTGAGTCCATCCCTTTTTTTCTCGTCTTTCGTAAAGGATAAAGACTTTGAAAACATATCTATTGAGGAAAAAAAATTTAAAATGGTCCACGAAATAATGTGTTCGTGCTAAGGTGTACAAAAAAAAAAGTGAAGCATAAAGAAGGTGCGTGGAAACACGACCATAAGTTTATAAAGTTTACATTTAATCCAGTCAAAGTTTCTTGAAGGATAATATATCATTTGTGATTAACTCATTAGTGTTTGTTTGAAGACTATTTGCTTACTTCATATGTGAACAAATATGGTTGAGATAATCTTTTTTGATAAAAAAAATTTGAAAGTCATATACATAGCAGTATTCAACGTCACCAATCAAGTGGAGAAGTATACTCCACCATGTCAGAAATAAAGTATGATATCGACTTATTTTATCGAAAAATTATCAGAGACGCAAATTTGTTCAGATGATGTGTAGTTGTGTACGCAAAAGAAAAAAAAATCTAAAAGCTTAGTTTAGTTTGGTAATATTCATGCTCTATAAAACAAAACCCATTTGTTTCAATATGGTCAAAACGTCAACGGCATGTTTTTTTTTTCACTTGGTCCGCCATTTACTTTCACTTTATTTGGCATTAATTAAAGCTTTCACTTTCACTCTCTTTACTTAATATATTATTATTACCTTCTTGAGGTAAGCAACGAAGGTTCGTAGCGTTTTTGTTTCTCAACGTTTTTGCACAATGAGTTTATTTTCCAAACGAATCTTCTTTAGAAAAAAATGGCATTATTATTTGGATAAAGTGTCATCATAATTTTCTTGTCTTTTAATGGCGCATTATATCCACTTGTGGATGTACGTCAAAAGAAATGTACCATGGCAACACGTTTTCCTTGTTCAATATTTAGTACGGCCGAACTTTAGAAAAAAATAAGTACAAACCATAGTCATCTATTGTATTATCTAGATATCCGAACGCTTGATTAACATGGATAAAGAACTGGTTTTTAATTTTTCTTTTTCTATGCATCTGAAAGTTCATATAGCCCACATTCAAATTTGAAATTCAAAATTACTAAAGTGCCTTCAATATATACTCCCTCCATCCCAGCACTTTATCAATAAGTTGTTGGGGCCGCAAATTAAGGTGACATATTATAATGATATAATACAATAAAAGGTAAAAAACGTATATTTTGACACGTCTTTTAAGAAGATTTATGCTTTTTTTTGCTAAATAAGGAAATGTGATAAAATTATCGGACGTCCAAAATGGAAAAGTGTGATAAAATTAGAGGGACGGAGGGAGTATGATATAAATACACAGTTCAATCTAACACGAACTCAGACTCACCGTCACCGACAATATCTCAAAGAAAATAATGACTTAGTCCAATGCGCAATTTGGGCTCTGTTCTGTTATAGAGTTTAAAAAAATTAAATGGGTTGCTGAAGAATATGGTCCAAGGACTTAGCACCTCAACTCGCTAAACAATGAAATATTATTTCTTTATACATATAATGGTAATCGCCGAGCGCGCAAGCGATATAGAAACAATGTCGTTCCCAATTAGGGTTGCCAAACAAATCGAATCGAATCGAATACTGTGATATTCTATTTGTATTCGATTAATTTGTCGGATATTCGTTATTCGTATTCGTTTAATATCCGAATTTTTTCGATTCGAATTCGATTCGAATGTGCTATCCGAATATATTCGAATATTCGGATTCGAATACTGTTTTTCTGTAAACAGGAAGCACACTTGCAAAAAATTCTCAAATCATACATAGACAAAATACATTCAAATCTTACAAAACACATTCATCCAAAACGATCCGAGATCTTACAAAACACATAATCCAAAACGTTCCTGAGACATAGACAAAATACATCCAATCTTACAAAACACATTCATCCAAAACGATCCTAGATCTTCCCGAAATCACGCTTGCAAAATGACATCAACCGATTCTTCTTCCACCTATAAGAAAATTAAGAGATAATACCAAAGTGATTGAAATCCATCAAATTTCAATCACACAAGCAAAGCATTTTATTCAAACGAAAAGTAAATTAGCAACAAAAGATAATTAACCCCCATCATTTGCCTCAACTCTCGGACTTAATACCTGTCATTACACATTTTAGTAATTAAAAATCAGAATATAGAAATAAGTAATTATGTTTGAACAATTTACAGTCAGTTGTATATTTTATTTTCACGTACAGTATAAAATATTACCTCGTGGGAATTTCTTCGGTTTGTGCAATTTCATCTCTTGAACTGCTTCCTCTATTGCATTGAAGAATCCATATATTCCCAATGCCTTTTAATCAATACCTTCGCAATATACCCACGTCATATGCAATACAAATCACAAAAGAACTTTAATATAGCAAGGAACCACAATAAAAACATCAAGATTTCAATTTAACAATGATTTTTTTTACCTAATTTCGAACTAATACAAAAAGGTATTCTGGAGAAATACTTACTATCGCAGAAAATAACTATGAGGCGACGTGTGGCTGGCGAGTGAGCCTACTAGTGGCGTCGGTGGGTGCGTTCCGGTGGATGTGCTGGGCTGCTGGCGAACGCGAGAGAGAGACTGCGATGGAGTTTGTGGATTTTTGAGTGGTATGAGCTATCTTACGTGAGGGTGAGTGAGGATGAGGGTGAGGGTTTTTTTTATGGATTTGTGGTTTTGGGCTATAATATTTTATTTGGGCTCTAATATTCTTTTTAATGGGCCTATTAAAATTACAAAGTATTTATAATATATTAGAATTTATAAATATATATAAATTATTCGAATCGAATAATTCGGTTTAAGATTCGAATCGAATACTGAGGTTTCATATTATATCTATTCGTTCGATTATTCATATGCTATATTCGAATAATAAAAAATATTATTATTCGGATTCGTATTCTAAATAAATCGAATCTTAGAATATCGAATCGAATCGCGAATCGAACCAAAAAATTCGATTCTTTTGCAATCCTATTCCCAACGGATATATGTCAAGTGAATCCGATAATAACAATATTAAAACAGATCTTTCAATTCTTTTGTGTATTTTTTTTATCCCAGTTGTGGGGAGAGACCACATAAATGATGTGGGGTTTACATTACAGAAAAAAATTAAATGTTGTAACGAGAGATGCCGTCATCTAATATCTGTCATCAATATATATCGTGCCTATTTCTGTTTTGCACATAAATTATTTTTTTAAGGCTATTTTGTATTTTTACATGAAATGATTCTTCTTTTAGCTAAATTCCAAATCATATGAATAGATGTGATGATGCGAAATGCGATGCGATCACGTGAGGTGAAAAATCGCCAATATTATTTTTTCTTCATTTGTTGGTCCTCTTGAAATAGACCACAGAGGGGCATAAATACATGAATGTAACCTATTAAGGACACTAAAGGGTTTAAGGAATTTATTTATTTTCTTTTGAAAAAAAAAAAACGTACGTCGAAATTATTCTCTAATTCAGTCACACTGTTTTTATTATTATTATTGAAACTAGGTTTGCCCCGTGCGATGCGGGGTAATTTCTTGTCATGAAAATTGAATAATATTCAACTAAGATAGTGATTATCTCTTTCAATTATATACATCAATCATTCCATTCTTAATTAAAAGCGGAAAAGTAATACAACTCCTTAAATTAAATACGATGAAACATGTTTTCATCAAATACAATCGTATTCATAATAAACGACGATACGGTATGTTGGTCGATGGTGTTGAAAACACCGTGGTATACTATGTTGGTGAACCCGTTATCTTCTACGTCGTCTTCTTTGATGTTCATAATATGCTCATAAGAGAAAGATTAAATCTCTTTTCATAAGCCATGCATATCACTTTCAAAAACTTTAGTCTCAGATAACATAAATGGTGATTCTCGAATTGGCTCCATGATACTATTTTGCAACATTATATTTTAGATAATCTCTTTCCGAGCAAAAGTGTACCCATTCTTATACTCAATATTTTATTTTATCATTCATGAGATAAGACACACAGCGTCATCCATAGGATGCATATCAAATTCAAAGTCCAAGATACCAAAATTCTATGGAAAGCAGAAGTTTGTTTCGATCTGTTGTGAAAACTTCGTAAGACTGCTTAGTTTCGTGATTGCACTTGTAGAAGCTGCACCAATTTGTATGACTGGAAACTTCGTAGGAGTGCTTCAGTGTAAGACTGCGAAACTACAAGACTACTTAATTGCGCTTTTTGGAAGACTACAGTAATTTGTAAGAGCGTATGATCGACACGTGGTGTGTGTGAATGAAAAAGTGCGACAAGTGAATAATTAAAACGAATACCTAATTACTATCACCGACGTGCGATAGGCAGTGGACCTATCGTTGTAGTGCAGTAAAGTGAGTAAACGAGTATCGAACACAAGGAATAAATCAAGTACTAGTAGATGACCTATCGACTCGATATTTAGCCTAATAGAAATAGCAAATTGTGTTATGACTTTAAACCTAACAGATTATATCTAACTCAACTAGAGATTCAAAGACGCTTAAACTGATACGAAGCTTCAGATAATAAAGATGTGCTCGGGATTCGAATCCCGCTAGGTGTGATCGCCCAAGACAATGGTGTATCATGCCAACGTGATTCTTGACTAAATCGCAGTAATTTTCTACCCACTCGCGAATTTGCTGTCGCCCTACGCTCGTGGGATCTAAGTTTAGTAATACTAATAGCGAGGATCGAGTATTTGCTTTCGCCCTATACTCGATTCCTATCTTCTACGAACGGCCTAATCGTTATTTAGCTGTCGCCCTAACGATTTTCCATACATTCACTTTAACACATAGACATATTAAAGCGAAGAAACAACTTCATAGAACAATAAATAGTTAGAATACGCAAATCACGATAAACATATGTCTTAAGTACGAATAATCCTAGCGTTCATCTAATCCAAACACATAGGGAATTTAGCTACGCATAATAGACGGGAAAAACAGCGAAAGAAATAGAGAACAGAGAAAGAAGACTCATGATCTTGAATACTGATGATCTGGGGTGGTAGCGCGGATGAATCTCGTTCTTCGTTCAATTGGCATGTTTGCGTCGTTGATCCGTCTCTTGCGCTCCGGGACGCAATTCTGTGTTCTTCAGGGCTCTTTTTCGTCTCTTGAGGGATTAGGGTTGATATCTGGTAGGTGTCCCCCTTTTCTGGATCGAAATCGGGCCTTTAGAGTGAAATTCGACACTGTCACGGCCTGGGACATGATAGGTCACGGCCGTGACACTTCGGGGCAGGCACAAAATAGAGCTCACTGTCGTGCGTCACGGCCTCGTGCAGAGGTGTCACGGCCGTGAACTTTTCCAGCTTTGCGACAGTTTCGTATTTCTCTCAGATGAAGGGGTAAACGATGTCCGTTGACTGAAATTTTAACAATAGATAGAAGACTCGCCAATCTTGATTCTGACCAAAGGGATTCTCAATCCGAGGTCTGGATTGAGAGATATTAATTTTCTAATGCTGCTGCTGCTATGGGTCACGGCCTGGTGCAAGAAGGTCACGGCCGTGACCGTCTTCAGTCTAACTCTCTGCCAAGTGTCACGCAGGTGCATTAGGTGTCACGGCCGTGACCTTCACCAGTTTTCATTGTTTTCGCGCCGTTTTGCCTGGTTTTCGCTCCTTTTCGCCCGAAACTCGTCTAAAAGCCTTATAATACCAAACAAGTAGAAATAGGGTTAATAAGTGCATAAAATGACTACGAAAACTCTATTATGAGCCAATTAAATACTATGATAAACGTACTATAATACGTTTATCAGCGTACGACCGCGATCTTCGTAAAATTGCTGTAACTTATAAGAGTGTACGACTGCGAACTTCGTATGACTGCAGTAATTGTAGAAGTGTACGATTGCGAACTTCGTAAGACTACTCCAGTGTAAGGCTACACACAAATGTAAGACTCTAACTCTAATGGTTATTACCCATCGATTGCTGCCTATTCCTAGATTCAAAGATTCGTATATGATGCCAGAGAGAGACAAGCTGTTAATGATCTTATCGAGAGAAAATTGCAAGAGATTCATACTTGGTGAACTTCAAACGAATGAGGGCCATGCTTGACCCCCTCATCACCGTCAAACATCCAACAACGTTCATCTCCACCGGGCTACAAAAAATAAAGAAAAATATACCGAATTCAAATCGAAATTAGCTTAACAACAAATTTAGAAAATTAATCAGTAAAACATTTCATAATCTGACATACCAACAACAACTGCTGCTGCTGATAGCTGACAATTGCACCACTTTTATTAACCGAATCTGGAAGGTTGACGAAGGCGGTGGAGACATGCTCGGGGAATTGATTGAAGTAGGCGAGAGGGACAGGGCTTAGGAGATTCCCGTCACGCCTGAAAAACCACTCTGCAACCCTTCACGTACTCCGCTGCCATGCCCGCCGTTGACAGTGTCTTCTTTTAGGCCTTGAATTTAAGACCCATATCATCCACTTCATCGACATAAGATTCATGGTATATTCTACTCAAACATCAATCTAATTTTTGTGCTTTCATCTAACTGAAATAATAATCAATCAAGCGAGATTGAAAAGAGCGGCGATAATCATTCACCTGTATGTGACGTCTCGCTGAGTAGAAGCAAACGACCACGTGTACCGAAATTTATCGGCGTACCCGTTCGAACTCTCCATCTTTTAACGTCGACGATCGATCAGAGGATTCCTACGCCCGTTAAACTGTGAGCTCAGCTTTCCGTGGCTTTCTCTCTCTACGGTTACGCTCGGAGTTTTTTCGATTAAAAGGGTGCTGATTTCAGGCGAGTTTAAGAAGCTTTCGTTGGCTGTTTGGGGGTAAAAGAGAATTCTTTTAACTAATTCATGACTTGAATTATGATCGAGGGAGATGAACGGCCAACCATTAATGACAAATTATTTGGTAGATGAAAGGTCTCTTCAGCTTCGTACAATGCAC
The DNA here is from genome assembly GCA_027422505.1 of Craterostigma plantagineum. Taxonomy (NCBI): domain Eukaryota; kingdom Viridiplantae; phylum Streptophyta; class Magnoliopsida; order Lamiales; family Linderniaceae; genus Craterostigma; species Craterostigma plantagineum. The sequence continues at coordinate 60,495 of JAPQWV010001943.1, read as the reverse complement.
CTGGACACAAAAAACAAATCCACAGGCATAAAATGACGTAGTTTGAGCACATTTTGGGGCATTTTGTTGCCACGTGTCATCACAATAGGGTCCCTATCCAATTTTATAATATATAGAGTATAACGATGGAGTTCTATTAATTTCTGTCTACTACGAGCTGTCCACCATTACATTCCAAGAGTTATATCTTTGCATATATTATTTAGCTAATTACAATTATTAAGTCATAAAAGACTTCGATAACCTATAGTAGTTAGTAATAACCTAAAGTCTACAAGGAAATAAGTATTTTTATTGAAGAAACTTATTTGAACAGCACACGTACAATAATCTATATTATAATGGAAAATTTGAAACTAAATAAATGGGATAAAACCTAAAATGGCCCTGATGTTTACCCTGTGAACCAATTTAGCCCCCGATGTTTCGCGTGAACCAATTTAGTCCCCGATGTTATCGAAAATGAACCAAATTGGTCCCTCCGTCAATCCGACCGTCAATTTAGACGGCGATGTATTTGCGACGGCATTAGCGACGGATATTCCGTCGCTAACTGAAAAAGTGAAAAAAAAATAATAAATAAATATTAAAAATAAGGAAAAAATTCAAAAAAAAAAAAGGAAAAACATTCAAAAAATAGATAAACAATTAAAAAAAGTGAATATTACTAATAAATTAAATAAAAAATATGTAATAATAAAATAAAATAATAAAAGAAAAATAAAAAAGCTAAAATTAAAATAAAAATGATAAATTAAACATTAAATGAGGAAAAAATCCCAAAAAAAAGGAAAAAAGTTCAAAAAATTGAGTAAAAATTAAAAAAAGAGAATATTAATAATAAATTAAATGAAAAAATAAATAAATAAAATATAAAAAAATAATAAAAGTAAAATAAAAACCTAAAATTAAAATAAAAATGATAAAGATAAATCTATGATTTAAAAAACGTAAAAATAAAATATATTTATTATTAAAAATTAAATAAAAAGGAACAAAAACAAATTAAGGTCTGGGAATTATCGTCAATTAATTGGGACAATCGTGAATAAAATAAAATATAAATTCTCGACCATCATCGTTAACTAGACAAAGACGAGATCGGGAATCATCGTCAATTAAATCGTGATAATGTTAAAAAAAATTCGAGAACTGGGACGGCGATGCAATCACCCAGTATATTGTTAAACAAATTCGAGAACTGTGACGATTATGTCCTCATTAACTGGCAGGGACGGTCTTCGTAAACTTTTAGAGACATTTTTTATCCATAATTTTGTTTTTTCCTTTTTATATATTTTTTAATAAATAAAAATATTTATTTTTTTTACTTTTATTAAATCTTAAATTTATATTTATCATTTTTTTATTTAATTTTAGTTTTTTATTTATCTTATTTTTATTTTTTATTATTATTTATTATTTTATTTGATTTATTAGTAATTTTTTTAAGTTTTACTCTATTTTTTGAATTGTTTCCCTTTTTTGGATTTTTTCCTCATTTTTATGATTAATTTATCATTTTCTATTTTAATTTTACTTTTATTATTTTTTTATTTTTATTATTAATATTTTTTTATTTAATTTATAGTATTCACTTTTTTTGGTGCTCAATTTTTGAATTTGTTTTCCTTTTTTGAATTTTTTCCTCATTTTAATGTTTAATTTATCATTTTTTATTTTAATATTTAGTTTGTTATTTACATTTATTATTTTTATTTTTATTATTATTTTTTTTTAATTAATTTATTGGTAATATTCACTTTTTTTAATTGTTTATCTATTTTTTGAATTTTTTTCCTTCTTTTTTGAATTTTTCCTTATTTTTAATATTTAATTTATTATTTTTTTCACTTTTTCAGTTAGCGACGGATATTCCGTGGCTAATTAATACCGTCGCAAATACCATCGCCGTCTAAATTGACGGTACGGATTGACGAGGGACTAATTTGGTTCTCGATAACATCGGGGGACAATTGGTTCACGCGAAACATCGGGAACTAAATTGTTTCACAGGATAAACATCAGGGACCATTTTAGGTTTTATCCCCTAAATAAATTATGTAGAAAAAATAAAATTAGTGGGAAGTTCTCTTCTAGTGGAGCCCAGCAAGCTTGACGATTTCGTCGACGAATTCCTTCATATTCCTCCACGACGAGCCCTTACCCTCCGTCAGCGCCTCCTCCGCCTTGCTCCTCCACTTCTCGGCGTTCCTCCTCATCTCTTCCGCCGCCTCTCCGTCGGTCGCCTCCCTGACAGTCACTTCGCCACCTCCTTCGGCCGACCACTTATCCTCAGCCTCGCCCCTACACATTCTTATCCCCGCCCCCAAAAACCTCCACCAGAAACTTCGCATTCGTCACCTGTACGGCCGCCGGCGTACGGAAATGAAATGAAATCATCGAAAAGACACAAACTTTAATCGCATAATTTGCGCCAATTCAACTTCCCAAGCTTTTCTTCTATATTTGCGTGGGGCAAAGAGTAATTAGGTGAAAATAGAGACATCAAACTGTAAATTACGAGGTTTAGACGTATCAGTTAATCTAACATAAAACCGACGTGTTTCTCCTACACTGTACTGTACCTGATCGCCCCACTGGGGGAAAGCCACACCGGGACGCCGCTGGCGAGCGCCTCCACCGTCGAATTCCAGCCGCCGTGCGTGAGAAAAACACGCAGTGGAGGTGTGAGAGAGAACCTCCTCTTGTGGGCTCCACTGCACCACCTGCCCTTATCCCTACCTCCTCCAAGAACCCCGGCGGGAGGACGTGCGGCGCGAAAGTCTTCTCCTTAGGCGGCGGACGGAGAACCCATATGAACGAAACGCCGGCGGAATAAAAGGCCGTGCGCTATTTCGTCCACTTGCTCCTGCTTTATGTGCACTACGCTGCCAAAGGAGACGTAGACCACCGACCTCGGCGGTTTCTTGTCGAGACTCACTATGTTATGTCCTTGTCCGCCTTGTACAGATCCGCGCTTATCTTGCTCGTGCCGTTCTGCGCCGCGCCGCCGCCGGGCGCGTCCTTTTGAATTCCTTGAAGAGCGGGCCTATGGTTTTGATGGGCCGAGAAAATCTACGACATGTGGTGGACGGCGTCGCGCGCTCGAGTTCGTCGAAGGTGTCCATTAATACGCAGAAGGGTTTTCTCCAAATTCTTGAACTGACCCAAGATTGCTCTTCTCAGAATAGGGTACGGCGTACTAGGATGTAAGAAGCTGGGCACCTCGTCGTGCTTCAGCGGCGGCAGGCTGGGCAGCTGTACTTCGAGCTCGGGCTCCTCCGCCGTCGGAAAACGCGCAAGGTCGCGGTGGTAGTGGTAGTAAGCCGAGAAGCAGGCGCAGGACTGAACCCATAAGACGGCGCTGGGAATCCCTAACTCCTCGGCGATGTCGGAGACCCACGGTATGAACGGATTGTTTATCAGGCAACAGACCGGCCTGCCCTTCTCTTCGTGGCTCCTAATCATCGCCGGAAGCTTTTTCCGGCCGGTTTCTTCTAGCCGGGCAGGTAGGCGTCGAGGGTCGTCGCGGTTGGAGCTGTTCATGTCCCAGCCTTCGTCGAAGAACTCGAACGAGATCGAGCCGTCGCCGTACGGCGTGGGCGCGCTTCCTGATGGCGGCGTTTGATTTCGATGCTGTCACCCCGAATTCCGGGGGCGGAGAAGGTGACGAAGACGCCGTGGTTGGCCAGCTTCTGCTAGGCGGAGGATGAGAGGGTTGACGTGGCCTTGGCCGGGGAAGGAGACCATGTAGACGTGGACGATGCTCACGGCCATTCTGAATTTTATTTCTTTTTTCTTTTATTTCTTTTATTTCTATGAGAGATTTTTGTGTGTGATAAAAAGGGATGGACTGATGATATGTATATGTGTGTGGCAGAGTGTGTACCTAACGAGGATACGTATATACGTTTGCAGTTGAGTACACTTGTCCGAGGGGAGGTATAACGATTTTCGTTCTTGGAATACGAAGTGGAATACAAAAAGTGGAATAGGTGATCTCAACCCAATAGAAAAATACATAATAATGAGGTTTTTTTGTTGTTAAACACTTGTTGTAATGAAATTCATAAGTGTAATGATGTTACGTGTGTTTTAACACTTGTCGGGGAGCTGTAACGATTTTCGTTCATTGGATGCGGAGTGAAATATAAAAAGTGGAATAAGTGATCTCAACCCGAGTCGACTGTTATTCAGTAAGTGAAACTTACGATTGACTATTCATAGTTTAATTTTTGGCATTTCATATACAATGTTTATTGAACTACACCGTACATAAATAGATAGATGGATTACTACTTGAAGTAACATCAATTTCAACACGGAAACTCTTAATATTTGTGCGTACGCAAATAAAATTTCCTTAATTAACTCAACATATGGATTCACTGATGCATTGATAAGCAATAACGAAACCCTTAAAGCGAGAATAGTGATAGATACTAAAAGGGTCCTACTATTCACACCCATATACCCTTCTTTTCACCCCCCTAAACACTTGATTTTGTAATAATAATTTTATATAATCACAGATTCAACAAATATTAACTTATTTCCATTAAATCAATAATATTAATTGCATGGATTATTTAAAAATATTAATTAAGTCATTTAACCCAATGACGACATTTAGAACTAGAAAAAAATGCTCGTGGCCCGCGGGCCGGCCCGCCCCACTTGGTAACTGTCAAATGGTCTGGTCTCGCGGCTGTGGCCCGCCAAAGTGACGGGGCAGGCCTATGCGGGTAAGCCCGAGCGGGCCGCGGGCCGGCCGCCAAATATCAAATTATTTTTCTTAAAAAAAATAATATATAAATGAATTATATATGTTTTTTATATTTGTTGAGATCCAATTTTTCATTTAATAAAATTTTATAACATAAATAAATTTTTATTAAAGAATTTAAATTGATTAGGAGTAATTCAACTTCATTAGTTATTGTACTGTTTTTTTTATTTTTTATATAGTTTATTTCATTTTTTAGGATGGGGGCGGACTGCCATTTCTCAGGCCCGCCAGTAGGGAGGGGGGCGGACTACCATTTCTCAGGCCCGCCAGAGGGCGGGCTGCGGCAGGCCCGCCAAATATCGTAAAATATATATTTTTAAATTAATATATAAATGAATTATATAGGTTTTTATATTTTTGAGATCCATTTTTAATCATCAAACTTAATTACTAAATAAATTTTTATAAAGAATTTAAATTTGATTAGGAGTAATTTAACTTCATTCATTTATTTTAATGTTTTTTCTTTTTTTTTTATAATTTTTCAAGTTCTAGTAGGACGGGGAGGACCTTCATTTAACTATGCCCGCCAGATGGAAAAAATAGTCTTTTTTAATCGGCAAGTATTATTAAATATTACTTTACATATTACTTAAAATTAACATTAAACTCCCGTTTTCATTTTGTATGCGGGTATGTAATTGGTAAATAATTAATGTTTAATCTACAATGAGCGGGTGTAAATAGAAAAAGGTGGGTGCCAATAGAATTACCCCTACTAAAATCGTCGCACGTCACATTTATTTAATCGGTGGAGAATTGTGTTTGACATGCCAATTTGGTATTGCAACGATGGATATTAATTCCCACGTTAATGAAATTAAAGCAGATAAACTCGGCCAGCAAATTCGCTTACATACGTAGGTGTACTCTGATTGAAATTATACACGCAACTTTCCAATCCATGGTGAGCAAAATCAACACTTGGAATATATTGGAGGTGGCTGGCTAACTAGACCAAAACGTCCCACGTCGCAACTTAGTTGTCTGCGATGTGCCACGAGGTAATATCATAGTGATAAAATATAGTCACCTCAACACATAAAATACCTACTTGAAATAAAAGGTACCCATGTCAGAAAATTACAGATAGGTACACCCATGTTTTACCAGTTTCTTCAGTCACGCATACATTCCTTCTGTTATGGCGTACCATCACACTGTTGATGTGTTTATCGGCGTACCTTATTGTTACAGATGACGTACCTAAATGTGCTAATACGGCGTACCATTTTCTCAACGTATGACGTACCACAATACGTTGAAATAGGATGTGTTGTATGGCGTATATGCGGCGGATTGAGTACTTATCTGCAAAAAATTTATTCTACCGGGTACTTATATATAAAATATACTCAATTACAATTCTTTTCCAAAAGAGTATTTATGCATCATATAATTATATGCAGTTGGATTATCTAAAGATAATATCATTAATGACGTCATAAAAAATAGTCAATTTAGTGATTGTTATCCCCAATCTCAAATTTGGGAAAAAAAAAATCCCCAATCTCAAACCCTAGCTTCCCTGCAGTGCCTTGCGAAGACCAACCATCCATGTCGTCATCGTCGTCGTCGGGAAGACAGATTCTTCGTCGGCGCCGGAGAGTTGCAGGTCGTCGAGCGATCCTTCCTCGGTCGGGCTATACCGCCCCGACCCAGCAAACGACGCCGTCGTTCTCGGCGTTAGTCGAGTACGGGCCTCCACCGGTCGACCCCGAGGTGAGGACCTCGAGGTGAAGCTTCGGAGGATACTTGAGTGTGTCCCGTCCGCTTCAGCAACACCTCTTGGAGCTCGGCCGGTTCTGGCTCTTGGTGATTTTCATCAGGTATTTCTTCATTATTTTCATGGTTAGCTCGAGGAAATTGGGGTAGTCGGAAGATTATAGTGGAAAATGTAAGTTGATTCAATGAATTTGTAAAAAAATTCCTGGAACTTAACGGTTCGTTCCTTTGGGATGATGTACTTAGAAGTTATAAGTGCGTTGTGAATGCACCTTCATCACTAACCATGGAGTCATTCGGGGAGGATGGGTGGTATAGAAGCTAGTGTCCTTGCTTCAGAGTGTTATGTGATTGGTGCGGCTACGAAGACTTTCAATGGCAAAATAAAACATGTATGTGCTAATGGGATGGTGCCATGGTTTTTGTAGGATTATACACTTTGTTAACTGGCTTTATCATCCAATAGGGTTGACCAATATGCTGCAGTTACTTTCAAGGTTAATGACTACATTATGTGCCACTTTGTAGTTGTGAGATTTGTATGCCTCATGATTTGATTTGGTTGGAGATACAATTTTCTGAATGGTCGCGTCAATTTTCCTGCAAAAGATCCAATTTTTAGTTATGCATACCACCAATCCTTTAATAGTTCTCCTTTCTATGGCAGCTTCTCCCAGTAGCAATGGACTGTTAAAATCCGTTGCATTTCTATTTTTTATTTACGAATAATTCAGACGGAATCATGCTCCTCCCTTTATCTTGCAATAGGAGTGATGCTTTGAGTGAGTTTAACCGATTTCTCAGACATGCTTTCCTAGATTTGATCACAAGCAGTAGCCGACACGTATAAACAATTTTCCCACGTCGATTTTGCAATTAGTAATTCTTCTACATCTCAATGGGTGATAATATTCTTGGTTCCATTGCAGTATCGGCAAATGAGGCGAAAAAGAACAAGATCGAGTTGCCAGAATGGTGGACTACCAGAAAAGAAAGCAGATGGCCGATTCAACAAGAGGAGAGAAGAAAGATGAAAAGCTGCTGAAGAACGCACGGCAAAGAAACGACTGAAACGTCGGAAGAAAAAGGAGAAGAAGAATAAGAAGCTCGAACTAGAGTCTGGCGGAGATGATCATCGTCAGACGAGCAAGGAGCAATCTTCGGACGAGGATCGAGGAGATTCCGATGATGACCATGAAATTTAAACTGTTGAGAACCACATCATTGTGTACAACTTACAAGTCCAACGATTTTAACCTAATATTCAGTTACATTGGACTGATATATTCTAATAATTGGATTAGAAAATATAAAAAGAGGCCTTAATGGGCTGGACCAGCCCAACAACGACCAACTTCGTTTCAGCCCAATTAGGGGTGGGCAAACGGTCGGGTTTCTACCCGAGTTTAAAAAATTTTTGGGTGTTCCGATACCCGATTGATATTATCGGGTCGGTTTCCGATATTTTCGGCGATACCCGATTGATATTATCAGGTCGGGGTTCGGGTAGCTTTGAGCTACCCGAATACCTGATCGGGTACCAACTTTTTTCGGCCCAACGAATTATAAATAGTCTGCAATTACTAAGTATTTGGCCCAACAGGAAAAAAATTATTATTAATACTTACAGAAAGGCCCAATCCGATAAACAAACAAAACTAACCCAACACACACGCCATTAGCACAGACGAGCAGATCAGTCGCAGCTCACCATCACCACCCACCAGTCCCGCCTTCGCAGCTCAACGACCGCCGTTAGCGTCCGCCGTCAACCAGCCGAGCGCAGCATCATCGGCCGCCATTCGTCCATTAGCCACCAAAATTCGTCCAAAATAGGTATAAATTCGTCAAAATTTTGTTGATTTTTTTTCAATTTTTTGTTTCAAAAAGATGATTTTAAGTATTTAGTAACGTTTATGCATGTCTAACATCATGGGTGGCCGATTTTGGTTGTTAATTTGCCATTTATGTTTCGAATTTTAACATGTTTTTTATAGTTGAATTTATTTCGTTGATTGTGTTGAAATATTTACTTTTAATGGTGTTGAATTATTTTAATTGGTGATGTTGATTGGAATTTTGATGGTGTTTAATTTATTCTAATGGTTGATGATGTTGTTTAATTTTATTTATTGTTGGTAGTGTAACTTTATTTTATTGTTGAAAGTTGAATGAATTAAAATTAATTTAAGCATATTACATTGAAAAAAAAACCAGAAAAATCGGAAAACCCCGACCCGACGACCCGCCGGTACCCGACGGGTTTGATACCCGAGAACTTCGATCGGTTCGGTGTCGGATTAGGGTTCATTACTCGATTTTTCCGGATACCCGACCCGAAAAACCCAAAAACCGATATACCCGACCCGATCCCACCTATTGACTCCTCTTCACTTAACCATGAACATAACGCAAGTGTAACACTGTTCTTCGTTGTTCTCTCTTTCCAAATCTTTCAGCAAGCTTCGATCCTTTTCCTTGCCACCGTCTTCTTCGCCGGCAACCCCATTGGTAAGTCGTTGATTTACCCTCTTTTTTGGTTGTAATACATAATGATATTTGTACGATTTGGTACCATCATCGGCAGCATCTTTCGGCGACGGACATAGAATGAGTTATGGGTTTTGTATGTGATTTCATACATTTTTCGTTGGTTTTTTTCCCTTCGTATGAGATACTTTGATGCCTTTATTACCTCTAGAGGCCTTCGGGTTTTTCGTTTTTAGCTTTACAGTGAAGTGCTCGATCTCGCTTTCGCCCTTACTTGCTCGTCTTGTTCTATCCTGATTTTAATCTCGTCCTGTGAGCATATATTGGTTGCGTTGGCATCAATTGGGCAGCCATTTCTGAAGTGGCAATTGGCTGCAAAATTAACGTGTGTTGCATCACATACATATGATCTAATCAATTTTCCCCTCTTATGTTGAATTAGTGCACAGCTCCAATTTCCAAGATCTTGAGACAGATGAAGCAAGAAGACGTAAACAGATGCCAGATCCAAGAATTGTACCCAAAATTCAAATCGTTATCCGTTAAAACCCTAATCATCGAGCTCCCGGAATCCTTCGTCCAATACCTCCTCGACGATTCGGGCCCAATTCCTCCTCCCAATTTCCATCTCCAACGAAGACGCCCTCCCAAAGAGGATCCACAAACCGAGGAAGAAGAAGACTTCGTAGCCTTCCGAGGGCTCCTCCGACGAAGCAGAAGAACCCCCCAATCCGCCGCCCTCATTCCCCCAGCTCGAAGCAAAGTCAAAGAATCCATAAACGCCTTAGGCGGCTCCGTCGTTTCCCAAGCTCAATTGGAGCGCCCCAAAGGACGCAGCTTGGATAAGTTCCACGGGGAACCTCAAGTGCACGAGCTTCTCAGAGATTGTCCTTCTCCTCAAATCGTCGGACTCGATCGTCCATGACCTCTGCCACGCCTACGATTCGTGCAGTGGGCCAGAAACTTCTTCAAGGCCGCCCATCTTCTACCTCGGCCTGAAGAAATGGTACCCTGCCCTGAATCCCGAGATGGAGTTTCGCTGCTTCGTAAGGAACAAAACCCTAGTGGGAATCTCCAGCGCGAAGTCACCAACTTCTACCCCGTCCTCGTCGAGAAAAAACGTAGCTTGAAATTGACGAAGCTGCGAATTCTTTGCCAGGGAAGTGGTGGAGAAATTTGGGTCTGCGAGTTATACGTTCGACGCCTACGTTACCAAGGATGGGAGGGTTAAGATTCTTGATTTCAATCCGTGGGGCGGGTCGACCCTTCCCCTGATGTTCGGAGGGAAGAATTGGATGGGGATTTGAATGAGGTTGAGTTTAGGGTTGTCGAGGATCGTTGTGGTATAAGGCCGGGCTTGAAAACTGCGGTTCCTTACGATTACTTGGATACGAGCCCGGGCAGTGGATGGGATATCAGTTCTTGAGGAACGCCGACGAAGAGTCGAGGCGTCAAGATTCTTGCCGTGAGGCAGGGGCTTAGACATGGTGGTGTGTGCCCAAGCAGGGAAGGTAAGAGTTTTGTGCAAGTCATCAGTTGCTAATTATTTGTCGGTTGCTGTAAAACCAAGTTTGCAAAACTAACTTGTCTTTTAAGACATCGAAAATAGAGAACAGATGTTATTTTCGCTCGAAAAGCCAATTTTTTATATTTGTTTACTGATTTTCTAAAACTAATTGCTTATCATGGACCGAGTAATTGTTAAAACGCCAACACTTACTACGTCGCTGCTGGTTTTAATTTCTACGGAGATTTTGCGCTCAAATGGGCCCATTCAGTGGGGTTGAAGACGTAAAGTCACCTACCCTCGGCTCGGGGCCCCCCCGACGACCTCGACACCAGGCTATCCGAGCAATGATCACGAAGGGACTAATCGAGCCCATTTGACTGTATTTGTAAACTTAGTCAACGCAGATGCACCACCAAGCAGAGAGGGATTCGACTCGCCGTATAAAGGGTGATCTTAAACGGTTCGCCCGAGTCTCCGTTGGACTATCGGCGGGCGGATTTCTGGGATGGAGTCTAAAGTTGCGAGCGCTGTTTCTGATTCTGGAGGTTAGGGCGAGGGTAGGGTTAAAGATGGAATTGCGCACCTTACGAAGGTGGGATCTTTCGAGGTCGATGTGAATTTGGAAGGGAGTTTGATCCTTTGCAAGCAGGGGATAAGGCTGGGTTGGAAAAGTCGGTTCTATCCTCGGAAAGAGAATGTGAACGTTAGCTTTATGAGCGTTGGGAGGGTAGCGCGAGGAAGCACGCCATGATGGCGATTGGGGTCGACGAGGAGCCGAGCAAGCAAGAGCCGAAGAGGATCGACGAGATTTCCGCCGTCGAAAAGTTTGTCTATTTGGAATTGTGATCGTTTCGCCGTGCCCCTTTCAGCGTTTTTTTTTTTCTCAATTTTTCGTTTCGAAAAAAAAAGGGAGCTTTTTTATTGGGTTTTCTAGCTGGGAATTTTTGTATTAGCATATGAAGTTTTTAACGGTGGTCAAAAAGTTGTCATGGTTTGAGTTGAGTGAAGGCTCTCTTCTTTGTTGTTGTGCTCCCATTGCTGAATTCCTCCAAGAAACCATTGGAGACGAATCGGAGTTGGGACATTGAGATTGTATCACATCAATAATATTATATGATATAAATCCAATTAGAGAAAAACAGAGAATTCAGGGGGAAGCCCTCCATTCTCGGCTCAGACCAACAATTTCCCACCACTAAAAGAATCAATGATGAAAAAATAAAAAACAACAAAACCCAACCCACAAAACAACAATAAAAGACAAACGAAACCTAATCCCCCAAAAAACACCAGCCAAAACGGCAATCACTAAAATCCCTCCTCTTCAAACCATACAGACGTCCCATGCAAAAAATTTCCCATTTTTGCATGGCGAACGTACGACAACACCTCGTCGCCCTAACAATAATAATAATCTCCTCCCTCGTCCCCTCGACCTCATCGGTGAAGCTGTTCCCCGACGCGAGATAACCCTAGCGAACGACGGTTCTTACCCGATATGGTTCCGTGCCAGATGACGGACAGCGCCGGCTCGCTGAGGCAACTGCAGGCAAACGAGACGTACAGGTTACACGTTCCAGCACGTGGCTTTCCCGATGAGGTGTTGCTACCTATACATAAACGAGAAGAGCAACGGATTCTTCTGGGCGTACACCGTCCGCTCGAGGTGCACAAAGTGCTTCTGGAGCATCAACGAGCACCCGGGCTATACCGTGGGGGAGAAGGCAGGTGGGAGAGGCAGAAGCTATTCATGCCCTCGAACTTCGACGTGTTCGAGTACACGCTCGCCGTCCAAGATTCCTTCGAGGACGCAAATTAGTCGTTTTTTCTAGAAAAAAAACATATTGTATTCCTTACGCGCTGAAAATGGGATTTTTTTTTTATTGGCAACAAAAAAACGGTTTCGGGTCGGCCCGGGCCCGGCGGGTTTTGTGTGAATTGTAAGGCTTTTTCGTTCTAAAAAAGCATTTGGAGTTAAAAAGGATGAGGATTTGGCTTGTTTCGTAATGTTGGGTTATTTTGGTGCACCAAAAAAAGCGGCTTATAGGACATGGCCATGTGCTTCTTATATATATCGAAAGGGATATTTATATATTCGTGTGGTTGTGATCAGTTACTTGGAAAATCTTCATAGTCACACCGAAGACAATTAATTTAATTCTCCTACCAAACGTTTCAATAGTTTATACATATAGGGTTTACCTGCTATAGATTTATGGCAGATATTATATTGTGTTTGGCAATAGAGGGTGGTGTAAGAAAGCTTGGGTAAATATATGTTTTAATGAAATGCAACAAAGGGTACATATAAGATAGACTGAGAAATTGCCGGCAGAAACCGAATCTAAGTTTAATATCCATTAACGAGTGGGGTTGCTCCTTGCTCGAGCTTATTACTATTCGAAAGCTCGTGAAACTATATAGATCTGTATATGTAATGTGAAAGATGAATGGTTTAAATTAAACTCGGATTTATTTGCAAATGTTCGTGCGATTAATTAAAATTACTAAGCCCTGTAGAAAAAGTTGGACGAAGAAGAAAATGTAGCAATTATTATCAGGATGGGATTCTCCAAGGACTAAATAATTAATAAATATGGACGACATTCGAGACTTTGTCGTCTGTCGTTATGATAATTCGGATTTGTAAATAATAAACTATCATCGTTGACGAGGCGAACGAATACTACCAAACAGCCAACTTTTGTTTCTGTCGCGATTTTTTACGGTTTTTCCCAGAATGGGCAGTTCGCAATAATTTTTTTATATAGTTATAGTAATAATATGACTTCGTATTGGGCAGTGCATGCTTAGAGCTTCTTTGAATTTTTGCAAGGAAGGAAAATTAGAAATTATTGGGCGGAAAGGTGTGTTTCGTTGCGATATTAATCATCAAAAATGATTAATGACGTCTACAAAAGCATTACTTATTTTTTTTTTACTTAGTTACAACTACTAATTACAACATTCGATTAGTGGTTGGCCTACGAAATATGAAAACTGTTAGATAATTTATATTATATTAATTTTATAATTAGGTGAATGAGATTTTTTGGAGTGGTTTTTGGATTAGATTTTTGGAGTGGTTTTTGGAGAATTTTGGAGAGTGGTTGATGGAACCATTCCTCAAACGTTGTAGTCTTGACTGTTAAAAAAAAAAAAATATTTTAATTTGTTCTATAAATAGGGTCATTAGGCTTGAAAAAAAAAAATAAACACAAGAAAGAAAAAAAAATACTAATTCATCCAAAAAGGTTTCTGTTATATTTCTTGTCCCGTTCGTAGTCGGTGTCGTTTTTGTGCTAAACGAAACGCCGTGTTTTTTCGAAGTATCCTGAGAAATAGACGCTCGTTAAAACCTCTAGCACATACGTGAGGGAGCGAATCTATTTAAGGAAATTGTGTGTTACACAATCTTCGAATATATATATTTATTATTTTTCTTCCCAGCCAACAATCTTAAAAATAGATCCAACGATCTCGCAAAGATGTCAGACAACGTGGATTTTCTTCAACAACCAAGAATCTACGAGAAACGAAGGAAACATTGATGTTCTCCCTACTACTTTTATTCCCACCGCCATACCTGTGGTTACGAAGCCAAGCGTACGATCAACCACCTGGAGAAGCCGGAGAAAATTTATGGGGACAGCCTCGACGTTCAAGAGATGGCAGCAAAGAGCTCTTCTTTATCTCACCACGCTGAACTTGGCCAACTACTTGAAAGAGGTCGAGCTAAGGTGAACGACGGCGCGGACGAACGTTGAGGTCATGATCGCTGTTGATGCATGGAAACACTCTGATTTCCTGTGTCGTAATTACATTCTGAATGCCCTAAGCGATACTCTGTACAACGTGTATGGTGCGGTCGCTACGGCTAAGGAATTGTGGGAATCGTTAGACCGGAAATATAAACTGAGGATGCCGGTACAAAAAATTTGTTGCCGGACGGTTCCTTGATTATAAAATGGTCGATTCCAAGACTGTGATTAGTCAAGTGCAAGAGATCCAATTGATCTTGCACGAGATCCATGCAAACGGATGGTTCTGAGTGAATCTTCCAAGTTGCGGCTATCATTGAGAAGCTGCCGTCGGGTTGGAAGGACTTCAAAAACTATCTCAAGCATAAGCGCAATGAGATGTCTTTGGAGGATCTGATTGTTAGACTTCGAATCGAAGAAGACAACAAAAGGTCAGAAAAGAGAGGCTCGAGCTCATCTGAACCGAAAGTAAATGTGGTGGAGCATAGCTCTAAAAAAGGCAAAGGCGCAGTTAAACCCAAAGCAAAACTTGGGGGCGACCGGAGGCGTCGCTAAGCCGAACTATAAGTTCAAGGGAAAGTGCTTCAATTGTGGCAAACTAGGCCACAAGTCGTCGGACTGTCGACTTCCAAAGACAAGCACCACGAGGCAATATGGTGAAAGAAATCACGAAAGAAGTTGATGACTTGAGCCTCGTCGCGGTGGTTTCAGAAGTAAACATGATTGGGTCGAACCCACAAGAATGGTGGATCGATACGGTGCTACACGTCATGTGTGTACGAATCGTAGACTCTTCTCTACCTGTGAGCCGGTTGAAGGAGAAAAGATCTACATGGGAAACTCGGCTGCTGCTACCGTCAAGGGAAAAGGGAACGTGCTGCTCAAAATGACTTCCGGGAAAATATTGACGCTGAAAGATGTGTTGTACGTTCCGGAGATACGAAAAATCTAATTTCGGATTCTTGTTGAACAAGCACGGTTTCGTATTGTTATTGAATCTGACAAAGTGATATTGTCTAAGTCGGTGTGTTTGTTGGTAAAGGCTATGCCTGTGATGGTTTGTTCAAGCTGAATGTAATGACTATTGTAAATGAGAATGAAAAACGTTCTTCCGTTTACTTGCTTGAATCTTCCAATTTGTGGCACGTTAGATTAGGTCACGTTAATTTTGAATCGATACGTCGATTAATTAACATAGACCATATTCCAACATTCGAAATTAATTCGAAATATAAATGCAAAATTTGCGTTGAAGCAAAAATGACGAGATCATCTTTTCCTTCGGTAGCAAGAAGTACCGAACCGCTTGAATTGATTCATAGCGATTTATGTGATTTGAAATACGTTCAAACACGTGGTGGCAATAAATATTTTATTACATTTATTGACGATTGCACCAAATATTGCTATATTATTTGCTTAAGAGCAAAGACGAAGCATTAGAGAAATTCGTTCTCTACAAAACCGAAGTTGAAACGCAACTCGGCAAGAAAATTAAAAGATTGAGAAGTGATCGAGGCAGAGAATATGAAGCGCCAATGGGAGCTTCTGTGTGGAACATGGTATCGTCCATGAATTGACCGCTCCGTATTCCCTCAATCAAACGGAGTGGCCGAACGAAAGAATCGCACATTAAAAGAAATGATGAATGCGATGTTACTGAGTTCAGGTCTACCGCCTAATATGTGGGGCGAAGCTATCTTATCGAGTAATTACCTATTAAATAGAATACCTCGAAAGAAAATGAATAAAACTCCATATGGTTATGGAAAGGAAAGACGCCTTCGTACCAACATTGCGAATGTGGGGGTGTTTGGCGAAGGTAGCCGTACCTGCGCCTAAAGCAGTAAAAATTGGTCCTAAAACGGTGGACTGTATTTTCATAGGATATGCACACAATAGTACGGCATATCGGTTTCTTGTATATGATTCAAAATTCCGGATATACACAAGAACACGGTCATGAATCGAGGAATGCGTATTTCTTTAAAAATGTATTTCCTTGTAAATCAGATTATGGATCCGGTACATCTAAACGAGATAATATAGAAACCGAGATTCCTAATATGGTTCATGAGATTGAACCGAGACGAAGCAAGCGTGCCCGAATAGAGAAATCTTTTGGTGATGATTTTGTTACATATTTAATGAAAAGAAACCGCTGACTTATGACGAAGCAGTGAGCTCCGTGGACGGGCCTTTATGGAAAGAAGCCATAAAAAGCGAGATTGATTCTATTTTGCAGAATCATACTTGGAGTTAGTTGATCTCCCAAAGGATGTAAACATTAGGATCAAAATGGATTTAAAGAAAAAATGAGACCAGACGGGTCTGTGGAAAAGTATAAAGCCAGAGACTTGTTATCAAAGGATACGAGCAACGCGAAGGCTTAGATTACTTTGACACATATTCTCCTGTGACGAGAATAAATTCGATAAGGATGATACTTGCTATCGCGTCCTTAAGAAAATTGGAAGCACATCAAATGGATGTCAAAACAGCTTTCTTAAACGGTGAATTAGACGAAGAAATATATATGGAGCAACCCGAGGTTTTTCGTGCTCCGAGAACCGAAACGAAAGTCTGTAGATTGATCAAATCTTTGTATGGTTTGAAACAAGCCCCTAAGAAGTGGCACGAAAAGTTTGATCATGCGATGATCAACTACGGCTTTAAATCAATGAGAGCGATAAATGCGTTACTCAAAGGAACAGGCGATGACTATGTCATTTTATGTCTGTATGTAGACGACATACTCATTGTGGTAGTAACGACAAAATGGTCAAGTCTACCAAGGATATGTTAAAATTCGAAATTTGACATGAAAGATATGGGACTTGCGGACGTGATTTTAGGAATTAAAATCAAACGAACGAGTAACGGTGTTGTTTTGAGTCAAGCTAATTACGTAGACAAAATTCTCGAAAATTCTGCAAGGGTGATTCTGGTGTTGCTAGAACGCCATTAGATCGAAGCGTTCATTTGTCGGAAAAATCGCGGGGAGGCTATTTCTCAAGTAGAATACTCCCGGATTATCGGAAGCTTGATGTATCTAATGAGCTTGTACTAGGCCAGATATGCTTATGCTATAAGCAAACTGAGTTCGTACACGAGCAATCGGAGTGCGGATCATTGGACCGCTATAATACGGGTTTTGAGATACTACGGTATACTCGAGACTATGGATTACACTATGGTCGATATCCCGCTGTGTTAGAAGGCTACACAGATGCGAACTGGAATCTGATGTGAAGGACTCTAAGAGCACAAGCGGCTATGTGTTTACACTCTGGAGCTGCTGTGTCTGGAAACCTCGAAACAAACGGTTATAGCAAGATCCACTATGGAATCCGAGTTATTTGCCTTGGATAAATGTGGAGAAGAAGATGAATGGTCTTGGTGGATATTCCTAAATGGGAAAAACCTGTGCCGGCCTATATGCATACACTGCGATAGCCAATCGGCTATTGGACGAGCACAGAGTACTATGTATAATGGTAAGTCGAGACATACGTTGTCGACATAATACCGTTAGGCAACTGCTCTCAACTGGAGTTATCTCGATTGATTATGTGAAATCGACAGATAACATTGCGGATCTGCTAACCAAAGGGTTAAAAGAGATGCAGTTTGAAAGGTTGATGAAAGGAATGGGCTTAAAGCCTTAAGTATAGAAGTGCTAAGAAGGAAAACCCTACCTATGTGACTGGAGATCCCAAGATCTAGGTTCAAAGGGACAACCTAATCTTAGGTAGGACTTGGTATCACTGTGGGGGATAACCCCACTCATTCCTGTCAAGAAACAGTGATGACGGAAAATGCTAGCATTATGATGCTTTAATGACTATCATAGAGTATTGATAGAAAATACTCGCGACGTGAGAAGTCACCTATGATAGGAGAAGTTGGGCCGCTTCAAAGGAGAACTGAAAGGCTTAGTTCTTTAAAACCCTCGCAGAATCAGGACGTGTCCTTGGCTGTACTGGACAAAACCATGAGAACGGAACAAGAGAAAAATGGTCTGTGTATTGTACGTGGTTCTTTTACACGAAAAGTGGACAGTTCAAAGACATCGGTTCTACTGGACTACAGTAAACCAAGCGCATACAAGGAGGAAGTTCAAATGGTAAACATGCTATCCTCTATGCAGAGTATCATTAGATAGCAGAAACATTAACCAACAATTCTCATTCATATGGGGATTGTTAGATAATTTATATTATAATTAATTTTATAAATTAGGTGAATGAGATTTTTGGAGTGGTTTTTGGATTAGATTTTTGGAGTGGTTTTTGGATTGAATTTGGAGTGGTTTGATGGAATGGTTTAAACCATTCCTCAAACGTTTAGTCCTTGAATTTAAAAAAAAAAAATATTTTAATTTTGGCTATAAATAGGGTCATTCGGCTTGAAAAAAATAATAACACAAGAAAAAAAATACTAATTCATCCAAAAAATGTTTGTTTTATTTCTTGTCCCGTTCGTAGTCGGTGTCGTTTTGTGCTAAACGAACGCCGTGTTTTTTCGAAGTATCCTGAGAAATAGACGCTCGTTAAAACCTCTAGCACATACGTGAGGGAGCGAATCTATTTTAAGGAAATTGTGTGTTACACAATCTTCGAATATATATATTTATTATTTTTTTCTCTCCCAGCCAACAGAAACTATTCGCATAACACAGCTGTACATGCTCTATAACTCTTTAGATTTAAGATGAACACACTTGAAAGGAAGTTTAGAATAAGCCAAGCTTGGGTAGTAGTTTCAATTCGTGGCAATAATATAAGGATAAATCTATATCACAGTTGTGCAGGAAAAGTCAATTTAGCATTATCTTTTGATGACTACCGACGCACCAAACTATTGAGTTTGTGTTAGCTTTTATGCAACTTTATATGTTGTGTTAAATCATGTCCTCGCTTTCACATGAGTTTCTCCTATTCATTCTCAGTCTTGAATTTTTGTGTACCATTAATAAGGGACAAAATAAAATGCACGGGGAAATAGGACTCAATTAATTGAAATATTTTAAATTCTTAAATTAGAATCTAAGCAAATAGCATTATTAGAAAAATCAGGCTCGGTTGAATCAAGTCGTGCAACGAATGATTATGGCACTATATGTGTTTACTTCGGAGTATTGCAATAATATCGTGTCACAAGAATAAACTTCCAATCATAAATTATCGCCATCATTTAATATATATGTTATACCTTGACATTATTGCTATCAAAAATCATAAATGCTTCTCCTCACATATACCTTCAGCCACCAAAAACAGGTTGAAAATAGAAGGCGAACAAATCCTTAACTCGGCTTAAATTTTAATCCTTTTTTATAATCATAATCCTAGCCCATAATGGATATAATTAATTGGGGCGATTGCTTGTCAGACCCCATTTGAATTTTTATATAGAATTAAGGACCATGTCAGAAAAAAATTAATTTGAAGGACCCATTTCAGAATTTTAGTTAGAATTAAGGTTACTGGACGAAAATACCCTCATAAAAGAATAGTTATGAAATGGTATCCAGCGCGCATGAAGTGGTATCCAGCGCAACATAACAGGAAGTGGTACTGTAGATCCATGAAGTGGTACTGTAGACCCATGAAGTGGTACGGGTGAACAGTGAAGTGTTACTGTAGACCCATGAAGTGGTACGGGTGAACAGTGAAGTGGTACTGTAGACCCATGAAGTGGTACTGGTGAACAGTGAAGTGGTACAAACATTGTAGACCCATGAAGTGGTACTGTTGACTAGAGAAGAAGTGGTACGGGAGACCCATGAGAGAGTGTACTGTTGACACAGAGAAGTGGTACAGCATTTTGTAGGCCCATGAAGTGGTATTGTTGAACGGAGAAGTGGTACAGAAGAACTCTTACGTGTTTCTTGTGCAAAATCACTAAAGAATTCTGTTGTACCACTTCTCCGTTCAACAATACCACTTCATGTGCCTACAAAATGCTGTACCACTTCTCTGTGTCAACAGTACCACTTCATGGGTCTCCCGTACCAGTTCTTCTCTGGTCAACAATACTACTTCATGTGTCTACAATATTTGTACCACTTCACTGTTCATCAGTACCACTTCATGGGTCTACAGTACCACTTCACTGTTCACCCGTACTACTTCATGGGTCTACAGTACCACTTCACTGTTCACTCGTACCACTTCATGGGTCTACAGTACCACTTCATGTATAGTGTATACCACTTCTTCATGGTTGAAGAAGGCGATGGCAATTCTGTGTAATTTCCGCACACAGGCAAGGGGCAAATGCGTCATTTTTGCAAAATTGGTCCTTAACTCTAAAATCAAACTTCAAATAGATCCTTATTTCTTTTTCAAACGTTAATGGGTCCTAAATCTAATGAAAATATTGTAAGTGGGCCATGAAATACAATTAACTCTTAAAACTAACCACCTATTGATCTAAAGATTCGTAAAATAGAGTTGGTAACTCAAAAAGAAATGATTTCGTGTAGGCTGCAGTAGCTGTATTGCACCAAATCCAAGCATCATACCAAAGAAACTTTCACTATCAAAAAGTGAAATAATATTATATAAAACGTTTTACATATAAAACAATCATTATCACACCGCTGTGTCCAACTAAGAGAAACGCAAAATCGAGAAAGCCCCACATCACAAAACCCTACCTATCACACACCAATAAAAACCAAAAAACCATCACATTTCCTATGCTAAGTTAATTCAACTTAAAATAAAAATAAAAAAAAATGCCTAAGCCCATCTCTATCCTCACTCCACACATCACGACGGCGGCGGTCCTCCTTCTCCTCCTTCTACCACCGATCGGAGCCGCCGCCACCACAACCTTCTCCGGCGACGTGGCGGCGCTGAAAGCCCTCAAATCATCCATCAAACCATCCTCAATCCCTGCCACGTCATGCCTCGCCACGTGGAACTTCTCATCGGACCCATGCGCCGTGCCAAGAACCACACACTTCACTTGTGGGCTACCTGCGACGGCTCGAAGTATAGGGTCGTGCAGATCACCCTCGACTCGCAGGGGTACGTAGGTAAATTAACACCTCTCGTCTCTAAGCTGACAAAGCTCGCCACCCTCGACCTCGGCGACAACAACTTCTACGGCGAAATACCGCCGTCGATCTCCTCGCTGACCAGCCTTAGGCACTTAATCATGAGCGTCAATTCGTTCTCCGGCGCCATCCCACCGTCGATCACAGCCCTGAAATCACTGCAGACGCTTGACCTCTCGAGGAACTCCCTCACCGGCGGGGTTTTAGCCGGCGGCGACATGAACTCCATGGCGGCGCTGACGAGGTTGGATTTGAGCTACAACAAGCTCACCGGCCCAATCCAAAGCTCCCACGGAGCCTGAACGAGCTGGCCGTGAAAGCCAATTCTCTCTCCGGCGAGATAACGGCGGCGTCTTTCAAGGGGCTAACGAATTTAATGACCGTCGAGCTCAGCGAGAACGCCTTGACCGGCGCAATCCCGCCCTGGTTCTTCCTCCTGCTGTCGTTACAGCAGGTCGACCTGGCGAGGAACTCGTTCACGGGCATCATCGTTCCGCCGCCTGCGGCGTCCAGCTACGGCCAGCTCGTCGCGTGGATTTGAGCTACAACAGCTTCGAAGGGTTTTTGCCGGCGAATTTCGGAGATTACTCGGCGTTAAGGTCGCTGTCGTTGAGTAGCAACAGGTTTCGAGGACCAATTCCATGGCAGTACAGCAAGAAAGGTTCGTCTCTGAAGAGGCTCTACCTCGACGGCAACTTTCTCAACGGTTCTCCGCCGAGGGGACTGTTCGCCGGTGACCAGCCGGTGACCGGTAGCCTCGGGGACAACTGCTTGAATGATTGTCCGGGTTTTTCGGGTCTATGTTCGAAGTCTCAGAAACCTGCGAACGTTTGCCAACAAGCCTACCGTGGGAAACCCAAGAGTTTGAGTTAGTTCGTAAGCTAATTTGTTATTTTTCCTTTTTTTTTTGTTTTCTATCTACTTTTCAGTTTTGAAATGTAAGTAAGAGTTTATTTAACGTTTTTAATTTCATCATCGTCTTTATTTTTGGAACAATTCAAATTCATCGCTAGTGATGGATGGGTTATTTTGAAATTAAGTTTGTCAACACTTGTCGTACTAAGTTATGAGGGCCGACTCAATAAATACGAATAGACTATATTTAGAAAGCAAAAAAATAAATAAATACAGTAGCTTAGCATATGTCAAGGACATGTCACTTTCCAACAAGCAAGCATCTTTCATCTTACGAGATATTTTTTCAAAGATGTCTCGTCCACAAAATTACTTGGACCAATACAATTTAGATCTGCACATGTTCCCTATTTTATTTCCTTTCATTTTTTCACTTCCGATTATTTCTTAGGAACACAAAACATTGCTCAAAATAAATTAAATTAACAATTTGATAATCGGCTCGACTTTAATGGTTGAAAATCAAGTTTTAACTACTATTGGTACATTCGTTAATCGATAAATGATATGCATGGATATTGTTAATAAGTTACGTAATGTTGGTACTTATTTCATCATAGAACTAATTTGACCCAAAAGTTGACTCATAGTGCATCAATAAAACAAGAAACACCATAAAACAAAGAACACAAAAAAGAAAAGAAAGTAAATGAGATGGTAAGGATTTTGATTAGGGTTTTAATTTCTTTATAGAGAGAATGGGAACGATAGCTTGAATTAATCAACAAAAATACAGGGGCTAAATAGCCCATGGGGTCTCACCGGTACATTGTCAACCGGGAGCAAAAAGGCTCACAAAGGAGCACAGCACAACCCCAACATGGGGACACAACACTCCCATATGTGGAGAAAAAAAGGTCCACAAAGACAAAAAATCGACAGAAAACAAAACTCATTATCTACGACCAATAACTAAAGTACCTATAACAGAAAAAGCTATTAAGTTAAATCTACGATACTCTTCACTTTCACTTGGAATTCGACTTCTGGATTATGTTAATCGGACTGGGGCTCCACAAGGGAGAAAAGCTCCGACCCGCGAATCGAGAGAAACGAGGGAGGCAGCGGGCGAGGAGGGAATGGGTGGGGCGACGGCAGGGGAAGGCGCGGGGCAAAAAATAAAAGATATCACAACAAACGAGGACAAAAAAAACACAATGAAAGACCAAGCACCAAACGAAAACAAACTAAAAAACAGACAACACACTTACACAACTAAATGCTAAATAAGCCAGAAAAACTCAAACAAAAATAAGATAAATGAAATAAATGACATAAATGGCTCCCCCATCCTCATACCTAAGTAATGTTGTGAAGAGTAATGAGAGTAGTCCTTTTGTTGCTGTTGAAGTGATAGAGAGCGGGGCAAGGACCGAGGCCCATATTGGTTTACCGACGGGGGGACGGGCTTGAGTCTACTGTTCGTGGGCTGGAGAGTAGTCTTTAGTTTATATTCTTATATTATTATTATGATTATTAAGAGTTATTGAATACTTATCGGCCCATTAGTATGTGTATTTAAATCCAGTTAGGGTTTGGATGAAGATTATGCAATAACAATATATTGGTTTAGCCGTGGGGCTTGGGCAACGGTTTCATCCGTTGATTTTTTGATTTCTGTTTCTATCAATTGGTCCAACCTGCCGGATCCCGTTTCCGCAGTATGGCCAGATCCAACAGTGATTGTTTGGATAAGATGGAGGCCGATCAGGCCGAGGTGAGGGAGAAATTGGACACACATAGTGTGCAATTGAGTGAGATCGCATCATCCTTGGCTGCACTATCGAAGGCGATTCTGAACCATCAGAGGAGGAGACGTCTGTCTCGCCCGGGTGACGCCACCCGTGGGCAATCAGACACGCATGAGTGCTACCCCTACACTTCAGCCGTGGGTGAAGATCCGATCGGGTGGATTGCTAGGGCTGAACAACAGTTTTGAACTGAATGGTACTCCGTCGGAAAGGAAGGTGCCGGCAGTTGGGGTTGCCATGGAGAGGGGCGCTTTGCATTGGTGGACGTGGATGAAGGCGCGAAAACCTTGAATGTCATGGCAGGAATTCACGCAGGCGATGATGGCTCGTTTTGACACACGTTTCAAGGGCAGCAGGTTTGAACGGCTGTTCGGAGTCAGGCAGACCGGAACAGTGGAGGAATACAACACTGTATTTGTCCAATTGGCGGGTCAGGTTCCGGGGTGACGGATACACACTACTTGGGCTATTTCATGAATGGGTTGAATGGTCAGGTTCGGAGCTCATTACGGCTGTTCGCCCAAACGATTTGAAAACGACGATGGAACTAGGGCTGGGAAATATATTGAAATACCGATATTCCGTCCTTAGCGTATCGCAACGTACCGAAAATATCGAAAATATTTGTTATACCGAAGTTTTTGGTAAGGTATGATACCGTACCGAAAATTTTCGGTACGGTAATGGTATGAAAATTTTAAAATTTAGGTATACCGAAATACCGAAATACTAATTTTTAATATTATATATATATACACACACCTACATATATTATATTATTTCAAAAAATATAAAATGGATAAAAATATTATAAGGATCTTCATAAACTAATTTAGCCCATAAATAATTAACTATACCCAACTTTCTAAGATTATTGAGGCCCACCATATTTTACTTACATTAAAAAAAACAAAGGAAATAAAAAATAGCCGTTTTGTTTTAATTAATCTGTATATAAAGTTGTATTTTGTGGTTATGTAAAATTCTTTGTCTTACTAAGGAGACTGACTAAAATAAGTAATTATTTAAGGTTATTTCATGAATTAAAAATCTTTTTATTTGGAAAATTTGGTATTAATAATCCATCTTATTGGGGCCTAAGGAGTTTGCATTGACTAAAAATTCGAAAACAATGAATTAGTTACGTGACACGCATGGTAAGAAACCCTCCGTGTGAATGATATAGAAGGTATGATACCGATACCATACCGAAATTTCGGTATGATACCGTATCGAAATTTAAGGTATACCGAAATTTTGGTATGGTATTGGTATGATTTGTTTCGATACCTAAATTTTGGTATGGTATACGTTATCACAATTTTGGTACGGTATACCATACCGAACCACCTCTAGATGGAACTAGCAAGGGATATTGAGGATAATTTGTGTTTTGAGAATGGAGGGCTAGCGGGTCAGACTTTCAGTGGTTCGGGGATGCAATCGGGCAATTCTTCGAGGCTGCTAGGGGAGAGTAATGCGACAGCAGTGGGTGGCAGTACACGAGGTTCGATCGGGAGCTTCTCTGAACCGGCTATGCATTCCCTAGGAATGAATTCTGGGCTATCCGGACAGTCCACTGCCCACTCCAGATTCACTCGACTTCCACCGAGTGTATTAGAAGACCTAAGAACAAAGGGGTTGTGCTTTAAGTGTAAGAAACCGTTTACACCTACGTATGACTGTCCGTTCAAACAACTGAGAGTGATGTTGGCGGAGGAGGACGAGGAGTTCGATCTCCGACAGTACGAGTATTATGAGCTGAAGGGCAGGAAGAGGTTCAAAAAGACCAAGTGTTTTCAGATGAAGAAGGTGGCAATCTTCTGGTTTATCCCATGACGAAATTTCTAGCCCTCGCACAATGAGGTTACGTGGCATCGTGGATGGATGCACGGTGACGATATTGATTGATAGTGGCTCAAACCACAATTTTGTTTCCTCATCCTTGGTCTCCTTACTCGACTTAATGCGGATAAGACGGGCAATTCAGGGTTCAGTTAGGAGACGGGCATAGACATGAGTCAGAAGGGGTGTGTAAGCAACTACTTATCTCTTTTCGGGGTGCGCTATTAAGATAGATTATTATGCGTTCGCTTTGGGTGGGATTGTCGTAATTCTGGGAGTGGCATGGCTCGCTACGCTGGGAGAAGTTCGTACGAATTGGGAAACGCTAACCATGAGTTTCGAGCGGGGTGATGACCGAGTGGAATTACAAGGGGATCTCGCGTTGTGCTCGAATGTGGTGGGGAGCCATTCTGTGGAGGCGGAATTGACGGAGAGTTTGGAGATGACAATGGGGTCGGTTTGGGACCCGAGGAGGTGCTAGCATGGAGGAAGGAACGTAAAAAGGAGGTGGAAGATGAGCAACTATTTAAGGCGGTAGGGCAGCCCGGAGTTGATGCGACTCGGATGAGTAAGATCACCTTTCAGTGCCAATTTCCGGATTCAACCTTGAGGACAAAGTTGTTTCGAAGGGGAATGGAATTGATAGAGAGCGGGGCAAGGGCTCGGGCCCATATTGGTTTACCGACGGCGGGGACGGGCTTGAGTCTATTGTTCGTGGGCTGGAGAGTAGTCTTTAGTTTATTTTCTTATATTATTATTATATTTATTATTATTATTATTATTAAGAGTTATTGAATATGTATCGGCCCATTAGTATGTGTATTTAAACCCCAGTTAGGGTTTGGATGAAGATTGTGCAATAAAAAATATATATTTGTTTAGCCGTGGGGATTGGGCAACGGTTTCATCCGTTGATTTTCGATTTCTGTTTCTATCATGAAGTATGCTGGTTTCGTTCATATAGAAATGGAGAAGAGAATAAGGGAGAGATAGAAAGACGAGGTTGGAGCTTAAACTTATTTGAACTCTCAAAACACCAAAATACATATTATTTTCTAACTATAGTAAAAGATTTCTCTACTCTTCTACAAGTATCAGCTTTTTTTTGGCGAAATGTTCAAACTATAAACAAGAGAGAGTACAGGAAAAAGACGGGAGGTAACCTCACGCCAAAGCAACCGATAACAGCCTACCGGGCCACACACAAGCACGGCATAACCAAACAACCCTCACGCACACACAACAAGGCACACAAAAGAACATAAGCGAGCACAAGCTAACATGCCTTCTAAACTGACCAAGCAACCCTCCAAATCCTACGGATAGCGGCCACCTGGAGCGGGTGCTTCGCTGCCACCGTCAAAATCCGCATACAGACGGTACCCATGATCCTCGCCACCACCTGCTCCGGTGATAGCCTTTTGCTTGTATTCCATCTGTTGTTTCGCTCCTGCCACATGGTACACCAAGGAAGATAAGATATGTCGATGGTCGGCACGAATAAGGTGCCGCCCGCGCCATTTAACCGCAGCCCATGCAAGGCCCTGAAGCCAATCATCAATCGGCCAACACCAACGCGTCGCTAGCGAATGAGAAGGAAGCACCGCTTCGCGAAAGGGCAACAATAGAATAAGTGCGCCGTCTTCTCCGCACTATTCAGGTCGCAAAGTGCACAAGTCGACATGCCAGCCTAAGGGCCACCCAAGCCTTATCTCGCGTAGCTATCGATCCGGATGGCAAGCCAAAAGATAAAATCGAACCTCGGGACCTAAGTGGGCCCCCAAATAAGGTAGACCAAAACACCGGTTCATGTGGAATGCGAAAGGCAGCCCTTGCCGATGTAGTGGAAAACCTCCCCGTATTTGAACCCGTCCAACAAATCCTATCGCTCTCCATGGGATGCACCTGCGGAAGGCTTGGTTGAATTTCCAAGTATTCAATCGTCGATTGGCCCGCCAAGCCCACCCGCCGCCTTAATCACCGAACTAAGCCGTGCATCGCTGGGCAGGCCCACAACCATTGGCTCCCAAGGAAATCGCACAAGGAGAGACTCGACAGTTAGCCACGGGTCCTTCCAAAGCCAAGTATTAGCCCCATCCCCGATGCGGAATGAAACAAGGGATCGTAGCGTCGCCTCAAGCTAAGAAGTTTCCTCCAACTCCAAGAATCATTTGAGGTCGGTTAACATCCCACACTGACTTGGCGCGTAACTTCGTACCCAACGTCCATGTAACCCAAACCGAATCCGAATCGTGACAGACCAAAATGCCATAAATGTTTGAGCATAAGGGCCCGATTATCCAGCTGAATAGCTCGGATTCCCAGCCCCCCTCGCTCTTGGGGGTACAAACCTCAACCCAAGCAACCTTTGCCGAGCGACCGCCCCACAGAAATCGTCTAAGTCGCGCTTCAATCCCCGTGATAACCCCTTTGGGCAGAATAAAGACCCCGGACCAGTAGGTAGCCATGGTCGTAAGAACAGATTTGATCAGCTGGAGTCTCCCCGCGTAGGAAATTGATTTGTTCAACCAAGAGCCGAGTCTTGCATCAATCTTTTCCAAAAGAGGATTACAGTCACTAATCGAAAGACGGGACGTGATAAGAGGAACACCAGATACTGCATAGGTAGGTGACTGTAATACCCGAAGTGAGGGTCGCCACAGTGACCAAGTGGGAAACCCATAATTTGAAATAAGGGCCTAGCCAGAGGTTCCGCCTGTGCGGAAAAAACATTAGCGGCGTTGGGTCGAAGACCAGACAAATCAGCAAATGTCAACATGGCCAACAAGGGGTCTCGCATCGCCAATGGTACCGGAACATGAGCGACCGGTCGATATACTTAGCCACCATACCGTGAAGCACTTCCATGACAATGGTAAAAAGTATGGTGATATCGGGTCTCCTTGACGAATTCATCCAATAAACGTCGAGTGAAAATTCATCGCTGAAAGTGTGGCAATCACAAAGCTCCAATCCACCTTATCGTACGCCTTGGCTAAATCCACTTTGAACGCAGCGCGCCCTGGGTGGCTACGCCTACGATAACCACGGCAAATCTCCTGAGCAAGAAGGATATTGTCGCTGATTTGCCGTCTGGGAACAAGGCAGTTTGCGAGGCATGTATAAGGCCTGCCAGGTAAGGCCGTATCCGATTCGCTAAGATCTTTGAGATCACCTTATAAATAACATTGCAGCACGAGATTGGTCGAAAATCAGATGGTCTCCACGGCGTCATGCCTTTGGAATGAGCGTGATTAGAGTGCTATTCAACCCGCGCAAAAGCGTGCCCGTTAGAAATAAATCCTTGACAGTAGCAACCAAATCAGCTCCCACATGTCCCAAGCCGCCTTGAAGAAGGCGGCAGTGTAACCATTAGGCCTCGGCGATTTTTCGTCCCCAAACGAGAACAGAATATCCTTAATCTCCTTACTAGTCACCGGTTCCACCATGGACGTCGCGTCAGCCTAGGAAAGTTTGCGCGTGATGAAATCCTCCACATGCTGTTGCGTGACAGAAGTTGTACGCATGGATTGGCACAAGAGTCCTAATAATAGCGAATAAGCTCGGCACTTACTGTCTGTTCCCCATCAAAGACCGCACCATTATCGCCTTCGAGAGTGAATATGCGATTTCCAGCACGACGCATCGCCATTTTCTTGAAAAAAATGAGGAACATTGGTCCCCGTCCTTCAGCCAAGCCAGCTTAGCCCTCTGAGACAGAGCCGATTGCTCCATAGCCACAGCCCGTTCTTAGATGCCCCTATACATCGCCTCGAAAATATGAAAAAAGATCTTCCATAGGGTACCTAGACGAGAAGGTCTGGCTTAAATTGAGGAACGCCTTGGCCTCGACAACGTTGCGTGTGAGGTCACTTTAGCACGTCGAAGAGACCTCATCCGAGGTTGAGCATCTTAAGCCGCCTAATAAAGCACAACATCGGGTACCCGGCCACTAGGCTTGTCAACGGGGCGGGGCGTGGCGGGGATTAGATCTCCATCCCCGTCCCCGCGTCGACGGGAATCCCCGTCCTCGTCCCCGCGAATTAACGGGGAAAATTTTATCCCCATCCCCGTCCCCGCCGGTCCCCGCCCCCGCAGGGATTCCCCGTCCCCGCGACTTTTTAAAAAAATTATTTATAATATATATAAATTGAAATATTATTTAACTTATATTTTAATTAGTATTTTTTATTATAATAATACAGTTTGGGTGAAAAAGTATTACTTAAATTTATTTGTATTATAATAATATAAAATTTGTATAAAAAAAGATTATTTAATATTTATTTTAAGTATAATTTTATTTATTTAGATATTATATTTGGCGGGGAACGGGGCGGGGATCCCCGCGGCCCGCCAACGGGGATAGATTATTCCCCATCCCCGCCCCATTGACAAGCCTACCGGCCATCAGCTTCTGCCACATCTCCTGAACAGCCGGTAGAAACCACGGGTCCCTAGCTAAAAAATTATAGAAGCGAAAGCTTGTCCGTCTTCTATCCAGGGCCACATCGCGGAGGAGAAGCGGACAGTGATCAGAGGTCGCAGGGAGGTCGCAATGATAAGCCTAGTTGGGGTAAGCTGCGAACCATGCAGGATTGCCAGCCATGCGATCCAAGCGCCTCCAAACTCCTGCATCACCCCTTTGCTGATTATACCATGTAAAGTGTTGGCCCGTCGATTGGAGAGTCGTGAGGTCAGATGCAGTAAGGCAAGCTCGCAGATCTTCCGTTTCCACATTAGCGAGATTACCTCCTCGAGCTTCATTAGTATCGGCTACCGCATTGAAGTCCCCATTACCACCCACGGTTCAACAATGCGATTAGTGGATATCTCAATAATATCAGCCCATAGCTCAGCTCTCTCTTCACGTCGATGCTTCCCATACATAAAGGAAACGCATATCCTCTCCCGTGTGGCCCGTGAGACAACCAAGCAGTGAATGGCTTGGGTGGAAAAGTTCAGAATACTGACATCAAGGACAATCGAATCCCATCCCAACCAAATTCGTGTTCCCGGACCAGCAACATACTCAAAAAACCAAGTCCACGAAGCCCTAATGGCAGACGAGATCATAGCCGCATTTTGCTCCGAAACTCTTGTCTCAAGTAAACCTACCAACTGCAAATTATTTATTGCCAATAAGTCCCGCACTGCCCTTCTTCGTGGTCCCTCTTGTTGAGGCCACCCATGTTCCATACGGCTGTGGGGATCATGGATCACCCATGGAAGGGACCGCATCACTTTTAGAGCCCAAAAAGAGTCAGTAAAATCAATCAAATCATCCCCATCGCCAACATTAGCAAGAATTGCGAAAGGGTTCATCGCAACCGTTCCATCGTCCTCTCCATCAGCCGGATCCCTCCTCCACATTAGCATTCACCTCATCAATCCACAATTGTCTCTACAGGTCGGTGTGTCTTCCTCAGTAAGATTCCCACTTGTTTCCACCTCATTTCAGGGTTATATTATCACAGCCTTGCTTTAGCCCCAACTTGGCGCCATTCAACCCTAGGCTTGGTAGCGCGTGGTATCACCACAAGATCTTCAGCCGTATTATTCGGGGTGGGTTGCTTTGGGGCAGCTCGAATCGGACATTTTGCTTCCTGATGGGAGAAAGACGCACAGACCGGGCATTTAGAAGGTCGCCACTCGTACTAAACTTTAACTTTGACCTTCCCCACCGATCCTCCTTCAGCTCGAGGCAGCCGAACCTCGAAATGGTTAGCGAAAGGGGCAGCGAGGGTTTTAAGGATACAAACCCTTGCAAAATCAAGCCTAGCGACTCTCTGAGTAACCGAATCAGCGAAGAGCGGTCGTCCAACCGCACTGGCGAGGATCCCTAGCCCCTCAGGGTTCCAGAACTCATGTGGCACGTTTCGCAGTTTCACCCATAATGGGACCTCACTATGTTCCTTGCGCTCAAAGGACATCCCGGGCCGCCACACTTCAAGGAACAGAGGCTGGCCTTTGAACAGCCACGGGTCACCCTCCAGAACATGTGTCATAGATTCATCCGAATTAAACCAGAACTTGAAAAAACCGTTAGTGGCAGATCGAACCACGGTAAGGTTAGCCCCATTCTGAGCGAAAGTAGCGTTCGACATAGGAAAGTAGGGCCTTTTACCCAAGAAGTAGCCCACGAGAGTGCAGGCCCATCGCTTCATTCCTTTTTCCGCAATCTCCCACGGGGGAAACCGCCGGTAACCCCATCCACGATCTCTGGCGGGGTATACGTAAGCATAACCCTTTTGGGTGGATGTATCACAGCCTCGCGTCGAATTTTCTTGGTGGCTTCAAAGGTTCTTGGTGGAGATCTGAGAGGCAGCTGCTCCTGGTAGGTAGCACGATGAGGACTATTTACTTCCGGCCCCGGTTCGTTATGTTGTGGCTGGGACCTCTCGCCCTCACCGCCGAACACCGCCTTATTTGGTGGCTGAGGCACTTCAGAGGCACCAGCCCGCCGTCCCGGGTGCGGTGGTGTCCCCCGTCTTTTCAGAGGCACCAGCCTGGTTCACGTTCGTGGTCCCTCACGCGCCTCGTCTCCACGACATGCTGGCCTGAATGGCTATTAGCAATAGTAGTAGGGTTGGTCGTCTGCATGACCGGTTCAACCACCGTGGACCCAACAACACCCGCAGATGGCGTGCTCTGAACCCTAGCCATCAACCCAAGAAAAGAAGTCGAATCAAAAGCCACATCGAATCTGGGAATTTCCGACGTAAATCCTCCAGCCCAGTAGGAGGCATCCAGTAGGAATGGAGCTCGACGCAGACATGGACGACCCTGTTGAGAATCCCCGAGGGTCCCTGGACCCACGTTCCTAGAACGGCGGAATTTAAAATTTTACGGGGTTTCCCGCCTATCCAGATCGCTCGGCTACAAACACGAGAACATATTGACATAAAGAGATAAAGGATCAGCCATGATACCTTGTTGAAATCTCTTAACGATGGCTAGCTTCGAATCCTTCGAATCCCGAGGCGTAGTGCCCCTCTCCTACGCCAAAAACACACGGACGGAAGCCTTCTTTGCGCAAGATCATCCGCCGGCACTTACTAACGTCGCAGCTATTCTTGCATGTGCGGCTAGGCCAAGAACGAACTGCTTGCTGCCCCCGAGAGAGAGAGTGCGAGAGAGAAAGTTGTGAGAGGAGAAACTCTTAGTTTTTTTTTTCTCTTTGGCTTGTATTTCGAAATTTAGCTTCCACCCACTTTAGGATCTCGAAAATCCTCCTTTATACCTCTTAGGATTAGCCAAAAATAGGTTAGGTGGGTGGAGAAAAATCCTCAAACCTCCCCTTTTACTAAGTCTTCATTTTACCAAGTAATGAATTCAAAATTTAAACTTTATATTTAATTACTAAATATCCAATACCTTAATTAATTAAAATATCATATTTAGTATATTTTAAATATATAATATCCAATACAAATATATTTAATAATTTTCGAAATTTTATCTAATAAAATTCGAAACTTATATATATAGCCGATATACATTATTTATTCCAAATTAAACAATATATCTCTCTAAGAAAATAATAAAGATCTAAATCTAATTTAAATCATATACTAAATATTCAATATCAAATATTTTATTTCAAAAATATATCGCGAGGTGAAAAGACCATTTTACCCCTCACTAGTCAAACTTATATTTTCGGCCGATCAAGGTTTTGGCCAAGCCCCAAACCCTAATTTCACAATCTAGGACCTAGCCTTGTCTCTCTCTCTGATGACGACGTTGTATCGGTTGCCCTTTTTAAGCCCGACTCTCTTGGTTCGTCTCAACCGGCCCAGGAGGTATCTAGGAGTTCGGTATTCACCTAGCCAGCCCCGTGGTACCGAACAGATCCCAAGTTGAGTACGAATTTGATCTAATCATAATCCATGAACCAACTGTAGATTTTCTTCATACGTATAAACCCTTTACGTTTGTCCCGGTCGAGTGAAAGTCACGCATAGTCAAACTTACAGAACTAGACTCTATGTCGTTTATGTCGGTGAAAGTTCTGAAACTGCACTCCACGACTATCGTGAGTCAGTTATATGCTCTGGCCAGAGACTTGGATAAATTCCGGCACATTAAACTTGCCATAGGACGTTAACCTCGAATTTAATCGAGACAGTAAATCCCGCTCCGCGGTTCAACCGGCAATCACATTAAAATGTCAAGACCGCATTTGGCCGCTGACCCATGCCACCGGCAAGACGGGCCTAGCAAACTAGTGACAAGTCAAGCCTCAAGATCAACCCCAAGTTAACCCTTTCGGTCTAAGGTTCACGCATACTACTACAATCAATCGATCGATCAAGGACAATCCAAGCGTGTGATCGTTCGATTTACGAGTCAGTGTCCAAATATAGATAATCCCCTGATTCATCTTGTATCATTGTCATGGGCTCCCACTTCCCAAGCGAACGGTTGACACAACCATATTGGACCCATCGACAAACAAGTCGTACGTGTCATTCCAGTCACCCTACTGGAGACTTAGACTTGTGGACTATTTTTATATTGCAGTATCTCAAGCTTACTGGTGCCCCTCTCTGTCCCACAGAATCAGTAACTGAACTGCCAATATTTGGGTTTTATTATTTGTCTTATCCACCAGACTGCAAGGTGAAATCTTAGACTAATTAATAATTTGCCTTTTAATTTATTCATCCAATAATTATTAATGATGGATAAAGTCATTCCATTAATAGAAGTAATCAAATTACATCATTAAACACTACAAAACTAGCAAATTGCCCTCGTACTCTCCCAGTCCTCGTACGGCATATAGGGCATATACCTCAACAGACCCCACATGGACGAAGCCGTTGCCATGTCAGATAACCGCAGGCCAAGAAACCTTGAAGAGAAACCAGACGCCCTAATGAAACTGGACCAGAAGAACCCACGAGAACCGCCTCGCACCGCACAGCTAACGGCGAAAGGGGGAGCGACACCGGCCTGGTGACCAAACTCGGCCACACCAGAAACGACGGTGGAAAGAGAGTGAGAAGAGAGCTTTTATGAGACGGGAGAGAAGAGTGGGGAGGGTCGCCTTCCACCCGCCGTCTGAACCCGGCGATGGAGGCCGGCGGCCGTCGTGAGGAACAGCCCAAACCGGGTCAGAAGGTGGACGGCTGAAGGTTTGTATGGGAAGATGAAAAGTCGTCCAAGGGTTTAGGGTTAAATTACGAAAGTGCCATTGTTGGTAGAATCGATGAAAAGGAGAGAAAGTACAAGTATCAGCTTTCTTATTCTTAATTCACAAGATGAGAGATGCTCTGTCTTCAGCAATAACATAGTCACTTATTGATCACAATTAACATATATATGTTGCATAAATATCGAGAAACTCAACTTAATTTGAATGCAAGCCTCGTCATCAATTCTAAGAATGAATGGCACAAGCACAGTTCAAAACCCCAATTTCTTCAGCAACGCATGGAGGTTTGTTCTTGTTCTTCCTTCCATTTTCGTACCAAGTCTTTCGTTTTCGAATAAAATCTTCCATGAAACGATCCAACATCTCAATACTGACATGTGGCATTACTACAACGTTAGCAGTATTCTTAAAGCATTGCAGTAACCAATAACGAGTGAACTCATCGTCCTTAGGGCGCTCAAAACAACAGTAATACTACCTTCGTTGAGCATCGCACTGATTCCCGCGCTTCGAAGGCGATTTTTCAGGTAACGGGCATTTTCAAGGCACGTTTCGACGTCTTTTCTAAGTCCATTTCGACCTTTTAAGCTCATCGTGTACCACAAGAAAATGGGCGCATGGCCACTGCGACTTCCAGAGATTGTGGTGTCTATCGTGCCTATGTACTCGACGTTTTTAGAAAGAATTTCCCTGTATTTCTTCCTAGTTAGTACAACGCCGCATGGCATAGGAGAACCGAGAAACTTATGGCCCGATCTGCTCACGCTTCCAATAGGCTTATTCTTGAAGGTATATCTTGGCACCTGTACGTGGATATATTACACTCAATCTTGAGATACAAAGAGAAAAGGGATAATTGTGTATGGATTACCTTGTTAAGGAAAGGAACAACAAAGCCTAACAATGCAGCATCACAATGGATGTAGAACTTGTCCTCTGAGAAGCCACAATCATTAGGGTTTGTACGATGATGTCAAGATTCTCAACTGCTCCTTTGAAGGTAGTACCTAGAATTATCCATTCAGGGTAATAAACAAGGGTTTATATATAGTATAAATAGCACTTTATCTCCATATATATCTTTTAATAATAATATACTTAATTAAGTAGAACCTACAATTACATTGATGATTGCTGATCTATCCTTGTTGATAAGCAGTTTTTCTCTCAGTTCTCGATAATCCATCTCACCATTTGGAGTCGTCGATATCGTTTCGCAGTCCATGCGGTACATTCTTGCGATCTTGAACAAAGAATAGTGCGATTCTGCAGATGTATAGAGAATTCCATTTGGGAATAACTCACGCCTGCGAAAAGATCATCGTTTGAATAAAGATATGCCTGTAATAAGCATACTCATTCGTCTGTAATAACAATAATATTCTGATAAATTACCAAGAAGAAGGCCATAGAGGTTTCCTTCGGTTCCACCACTTGTGATGTAACCCCAGTATTCGTTCTTCTCGACTTCCCACAGTTAGCACACCAATCCAAAACGCCGACCTCGAACATCTTAGTGTTGAAGACGTGATGGTTTCCTTCGTCGAAAGGGTCTCCAACATTGTTGATGAGGTACTTGAGAAGGTGCGATAGAGCTGTAAGATGAGTGCAGCTCTGATTTCCTGGAAAACCTGCTAGTAATACAACAACAAAAGGACAAAATAAACAAAAATATTAGTATCATTTTACCTGGATCAGCAGTAGAATTTGTTTTATACCGAGGTAATTGCTGAGGCTTTCTTTGAGACGCTCTTCGAAAGTTTCTATCACTTTCTTCAAGTAAAATGATCTCTCTACACAAGTTTCACTTTCATCAGCTGGTTCCATAATAGGGAAGACTTTCCTCTCTGATTCTTTGTTCATTCTTCGATTTCGTAAAACTCAAACTCATCTTGGCTTTCTGTAGCACCTTGATCGGTAGTGTTTGTCCACAGAAGTCGATTGCTCTGAACTCGATAGTGGTTGGGACCAAGAACCTGGACATGATTTAAGATAATATATATATATATATATATATATATATATATATGATTAGCAATAATGTAATATCGAAATATGTCTATATATGTTATTGCAGCTACAAGTAGAGGTATCATTTAACCTTCAGGGCATAGAGCATGTTTTCCATTGTTTGCTATGGCGAGATTATGTAATATGCTTATATTTTATTATCTCAGAAAGACAGCTGAAAGTATATTGAGTTTGAGGGCAAGTAGGGTTCCCATATTTTAGATAACAGGAAAAAGTGAAACTCGTGGTGGTGTGTATGTTGTAATAATGTTAGGCGATTGGGTAGGATTTAATTTAATGAGAAAATATGATCTACTTCAAAATATCACTACTTCAGGTAATATTCTTGCAATATTTACCATTAACGACCAAACCCTTAATAACTTCGCATTTTCGTTTCACCTTATCTCATAGGCCTTTTCGTGAGTCATCAAATTACATGAATGGTACCGAAGGCGAGTTTAAAAAAAAGCATAAAAATCTTAAATGTATACATCATGATTGCTGTCTGCTTTAGCCATTTGTATTATTATTCTCCAGAAACTCGAAGGCCCTGAACTGAACCTGATAGTTGTAACAAAAAAGAACCTGCACATTCTCATGGACGATAACAATAATATTGAATTGAAACACACACACACGAAAAACTATATTTATAGCATGTATGTAATATAGTACGATAGATATCGATATATATAATTGCAGTTACGAGCGTCGAGCAGTAGTATCTTTTTACCTTACCCTTTTTTATTGCTTTGGCAGAAATATGCTTACCTTAGCTTGAACGGGGAAACAATCGCTGAAAGTATGTTGAGTTCGAGACGAGTTGGGTTCCATGTTTATATGTAAGGACGTGTTGTTAGGCTAATATTGGGTCAACATTTAAATTTAGTATTTGTTATGGCCCAGAATGTCTTTTGCCAGTATTAATGATGCCTCTAGAGGTAGAAAAAAATATCACCGTATCAATATAACTTCAATTTATCTACTAGCGAGCTTCGATGATAAGATTACTATTACCTCATCTCATAGATCTTCTCAAGGCTGAGGATCATACAATCCTATAAATTTTGGTAGCATTATATAATTTGTAGACGTGCGAAGAAAATCAGGGTTTTGTAGGGATAATTTGAGGTCTATATTCGTAGGTTTAGGTAGTAACACGGAAAGTTAAACGTGGCGTAAAAGATTTCATGATTTTGCGAATTTTTACAAAAGTGATTCATGATGAATAATAATAGAATTGTCGGAGTTGAAGTTTATGAGAGGACTGAACTCGAAGAAAAGCAAA
This sequence comes from Craterostigma plantagineum, assembly GCA_027422505.1. Lineage (NCBI taxonomy): Eukaryota > Viridiplantae > Streptophyta > Magnoliopsida > Lamiales > Linderniaceae > Craterostigma > Craterostigma plantagineum. The sequence goes on along the minus strand of JAPQWV010001943.1, from coordinate 22,173 downwards.
GTTACCTCAAATTTATAAGTAGGCATCGCATAAGCAATAAAACGACGATTAAATGTTCCTCAATGCGGAACGAAAAACTGGTATGAGTTTCAATCGTTATTTGCTCCTAACTTGTCGAATATGCTATTCAAATCGAATATATAAACTATGGCGATAAATATTTAGATCGAAAAATTATCAAAGGCCTGCCAAAAGAGGCTTGCTTTACGAGTTGAATTTATTAAAGTTCCTAGCTTGTTTCGGTGATTTTTTTTTTCTCACAAAATTGTTTAATTTAATAAAATACCATTATATTTTTATTATCATCGGATGCATTTTTTATTTATTTTTTGAACCATTTAGCATCAATATGGACGGAAATATAGAAGTATCAAAAAGTCAGCAGTGTTAATGTTGACGGCAATGTTGGGATAACATTTCAGTCAACATTGTTGTCTGTCAACATTCGATTTATCTTCATGCCCAAAACCGTTTAACCTTTTTTAGTAGTTTTATTTACTGATGTGCAGGACGTGTTAAAGTGCTGGAACGAGTCAAAACCGTGTGGAAAGCGTGTGGAGTAGCTTGAACGAGTTTTGGAAGGAAGCATACTAAATATAGGATGCTTGGAGTTCAAGTCAAGCAACTACCATAATTAGAAGATCTGAATATCAAAGGAGAATCAGTCAATCAGTTTACCATAAATAGAAGATAAGAGATCGGCCAATTATGCGAGAAGATTCGAACTAAATATATACTATATTTAGGGAGATTTTCGAGGAGATATTCAAGGGATCTCTTACCAATTCAAGAGGGAGCCAAGACCTATAAATAAAGGAAATTTCGAGCTGCCATAGCTGAGCTTTGCACGAGAATTTAAGAGCTTTCATGGAGTCACTTTTGAGCGACATATTGAGCAAAAATCATGAGCGAAGCACATATCGAGTTTGAGCGAGTTTTGCTTATCACAAGAGTGTCTTTTAGCCTAGTATTTCTGTTTGCAAAAGTCTTAGGACTTTGTAGGTTTGCAGGATCGTAAGATTCGTAGTTTTTTTCTAGGCTTGATTTTTTACTATCTTTCGATAGTTGTTTTGTAATCCATCTCATAGTAGATTTTTCGCCATGAGGCACCCAGCAAGTTTCTGACTTGCTGCACAATCTTACATCTCGTGTTTATCAGTTTTCGTCACTAAGTATTCAAAATATTCCGTTATGCGCTTCAGTGTTGGATAAATGTTACCCTAACATTTTATTCAACATCATGTTTAGAACTTAGTGTTTTACATCCATATCGTACGGGACCACTTCAAAGTGGTATCAGAGCCTACGCTTGACGTTACTAAGCGTTGAAGATCCTCTACAATGGAATGTTACAAGCTCAAATTACATCGGCAAAGTTCCTGTGTAAGACGGCACCAACTATGCCTATTGGAAGGTTCGTGTGCGACAGTGCATCAAGTCCATAGATGTGCGAGCTGGTGGAGTCTGTTTCAACGGTGATACTACTCCAATGTCTGCCCCCGGCGCTGATGGTGAAGTCTATGAGAAACGATCGACGAATGGAGTCTTCACGAGAAGAGAGCACAGCCTAGTTCAACGACAAAGCCCTTAATGCCATCTTCTCTTAGGTCGATATCTTCATGTTCAAGTTTATTCAAACTGTACGACTGCAAAGAATGCGTGGGATCTACTTCAGAGGTATTGAGAGGCGATGCGAGTGTGAGGGAAACCCGACTAAGGCTTCTTCTCAACCAGTTCGAGAACCTCAGAATGAAGGAAGATGAGGACATTACCACGTACTTCGGCAAGATTCTGACGATCTCGAGCGAGTGTGCCAGCTTGGAGATCTGATCTCAAATAAGGTATTAATTTCTAAAGCAATTCGTACACTAAAGAAAAGTTTAATGTGAAGGTAGCTGCGGTCGAGGAAGCCCACAATTTGGCCACACTGGACTTCAACACGTTGATGAACATTATGAAGAACTATGAGACAAACTCTGAAGTCCAAAAGAGAGCTTAACGCGGCAAAAGCATTGCTCTAGTCAGTCAGTCATCCAAGGTGCAAACTGAAGTTGACCCTGACAATGTGAGGATATGGCTATGTTCGTGAAGAATTCACAAAGTTCCTTCAGAAGAAGAATGTCGAGCAGAATGTTGGCCCAACGTTCAGGAAGGGCCAGAATGCCAAAGCGGAACCTTGTTCCGCTCCTCCATGCTTCAAACGCAATACTGACGAAAATAAGAATTGACTCGGATTCAGTGAGATGCCATGCATGCACTGGCTGGGGTCACTTTGCCAACGAATGCGGAATACTTTACGCAAACAAGGAAAATCATTGGTTTGGTCTTTCCGAGATGAAGAGGATAACAGTGCTCTAAGGAGTCCAAGCAATCATTCTCAGACAATGAAGAAGAAGATCATTAAAACGGCTTTAAAGCGATAACTGATGTTGCGCCAACATTTTTGACTCAACATCTGAGAAATAAATTTTTTTATTATGATGACTCAAACTGTTTTGATAGGTATTAAGTTGAGATGCAGTTCAGAGTTAGAAACGACGTTTGCGCGGAAGTCCAGATTAATGAAGCCGTCAAGATGTTGACCCCGCAATATGAGAAGGAAAAGGGGAAAAATTCGGAACTAGGAACCATCGTGAAAATGTTGTCCGAGGAGAATGAGAAGAGCGAAAAGATGATTGAAAGCCTACTTGAAGGGATGAACAAATTGGAGGTCGTTCTGACACGAAAGCAAGGAGATTGACAAACTTCAAAAGCGAGTCAACGAGACCGACGAAACGTTCACGAAGTTGAACAAGGGTAAATCGACCCTTGATGAGGTATTGTCGTTAGGCATTTTCGATAAGCAAGGTTTAGGATTTAACTCTCAGCCCTCGACGACTTCTGATTCTGTTATTCATGATAAACCTAAGATAGTTTTTGTTAAGAAAATGCCAAGACGTCACGAACGAAAGTAGTGAGAATGTAGTCGTTAAGAAGGGTCCTAAGCATGCTGCCAGTAAGTCTAAGAATAGACAGTTTAAATATAACCTTTGTAAGTAGCCTGGTCATATTAAGCCATATTGCTGGAAATTGGAGGGGGGAGATTTCTGCTAAGAAATCGATGGCGGCTGAAATGTCATCCAACATCCCGCTCAATATTGAGAAATCAGTGTTGAAAGGTATGTCTGGAAAAAGTTCATCTGGCTCACCTTCAAATTCTGGTAATCCAAATGTTGTTTTATCATCTAAGAAAGTTTGGGTAGAGAAGTCCGTGCATAAATGCAATGTTGTGTATACCTCTTTACGAGCTAACGTGACAGGTTTTTGGTACTTCGATAGCGGGTGTTTCCCGACATATGACGGGTGCCAAAAAATTTCTAAGTGATTACATGCCATTAAAAAGTGGATTTGTGACGTTCGGATGAGGTGCTAAAGGACGGATTCTTGATCAAGGCAGATTGAACGTGCCCGATTTCCCTAACTAAGCAACGTACTCCACGCCGACGGGCTTGTAGCTAACTTGATTAGCATAAGCCAACTTTGCAACGACAACCTGGAAGTAAGATTTAAAAAGGGATGCTGTGAGGTTTTTAATAGCAATGGTGTTCGAGTTATGGCAGGTAAAAGATCAAGCGACAACTGCTACTTAGTCGGCGACAAATCTAGTACGAAGGACGTGTGCCAACTATGGAAGGCCGAAGACGTGGTGAAAAAGTTAGGGCTCGACACGGCTAAGGTAATGAAAACTCCTATGGGTCCACACAAAAGGTAAGTAAAGACAATGTTGAACAGAATGTTGACCCAACATTATATCGATCCATGATAGGCAGTTTGCTTAATCTTTCAGCGAGTAGACCCGATATTATGTATAGCTTATGTGTCTGTGCTAGATCTCAATCTGAGCCTAAGGTTTTCCATCTTAATGCTGTGAAGCGTATTCTTCGATTTGTGAGTGGATCTTGTAGCGTAGGATTATGGTTCTCTAAAGATACTGATATGAGTCTTGTAGGCTACATCGATGCTGATTGGGCAGGTGACGAGGATGATCGCAAGAGCACAAGTGGCGGTTGTTTCTCTTAGGTAACAATTTAGTTGCATGGTATATTAAGAAGCAAATTGTGTGTCTTTATCTACTGCTGAATCTGAGTATGTTGCGGCGGTAGTTGTTGTACGCAATTAATATGGTTGAATAGCATGTTGTCTGACTATGATTTAGAGTGCGAATATGTTCTCATGTATTGTGATAACCGTAGTGCCATCAACATATCTAAGAACTCTATCCAGCATTCACGTACGAAGCATATAGATATAAGACATAATTTTCTGAGAGATATAGTAGAGAAAGAGTTAGTCCGCATTAAGCATATAGACACGAAACATCAGTTAGCAGACATTTTACGAAAGCATTGGATTCTAAAAGGTTCTCGGACCTGAAGAAATCCATAGGTTTGCACATGTCAGTCTGACGTTGGTCCAACATTTGGATCAACATAGCATATGTCAAATTCGATGGTTACTGCTTAACTGATTAGATATTCTGTTATGTTTTCTTGTGAAATGACTTGATTCTTCTTGACTGGTCCCTGAATGAACCCGATCCCTAAAAACATATGGCTCTTGGTAATAAGTTCCCTAGATACACGACATTCGCGGTAACGATGTACTCTTTGCGACAAAAAGCCAATCCTTTGACGCATATAAGTATGCTCATAAATCTCTGCTAGATATAGTACTTGATAATAAGTTTCCTTAGGTAAACGGCATTCGCTGTGACGATATATACTATGCGACAAAAAGCCAAACCTTGAGGCTTAGGATATAAGGGCAGTGCATAAATTGATAGATAAATAAGTGAAAGAGTAGAAATAAAGGAAACTGGTTTAAGAAGGTTGGACAGAAAAGTCTAGGATACGGAATGAGAATGCTGAGTCAAATGTTGGGGCAACATGTGTAACTGCCAGTTTGATCATGCTATATTTTGTGCTTTCGTTTATTTGCATTAGCTTTTAGGTCTACATTTGTTAGTTTGGCGTGTCTAGTTTAGATATCTCTCAAAATTGCATTAGAACTCCTCGAAGAACAGCTCGTTACGCTTGTCTCAAGTGATCATCATTGTCGCATAAACGGTTAGTCTAGCTCGATTCTATGATGACTTTGACTTGGTATTTTTGGTTGAATTATGATCTGATTTGCTCCTATATTTTAGCATGACCGATTCTTCCATTTACTTTATTTAGCTCCATGTTTACTTAGACAGGTTTGACCTAATTCGACCTCATCCTCAAACTGTCGATAAGCTCTTTATTCCAATGGTTAGCGTTACTCAGCTCACTTACACCACGATCTATCCTTATTTACTGAGTGACCGTTTTATGTGTGCCGTTGGCTATTTCTCTCTTTTAGGTTCGTCTTGAGCTCTCATCACTTTCTCATGCCCTATGTCATAATTCGAACTTCACGCTGAAATTACTCTCTGTTCTTGACTGTGTTTGATATAATCAAGGGTTATCCATTCTGTCTTTCATCTCAATTTCCTGAATTTATCTTTGACTTCATTATAGCGAACTCACCTGTTTCTTAATCTCAGAATGTTGGTCCAGATTTTAGTCCCACATTTGCCTCAACATCTACAAGTTGGCTAACATAAAGTTCTCTGAGTTTTTCTTTCTCCCAGAAAGGGGGAGAAGATTGTGCAGATGGTGATTTGCTGGTGTGCTGAGGGAATTTCGACAGGGGAGCTAAAGCTGAACAGGAGAAGTTTTCATTTCTGATCCTCTTTGATTTTTTGCATGCCTGACTCTTTTTTATTTGTGAATGCTGATCTGGTTCGTTTAGATTGTGTGACTATATGGTTTGCTGGCCTGCGTATGAACTTTTTAATTTTTGCAGATGTTAATTTTCAGATCCCTAATTGGCTTTGTACTATTTCTTAGTACTTTGAATAGCTTACAGACTATTCTGTTTGCATTTGCTCTAACATCTTTCAATGTTTTTGTGGTTGAGTAGATTTGGCCTTCAGGGGGAGTTTAGGAACTTCTAATGTCTGCACGGGTTTTGGGAAGAAAGATAAAAAGGGGAGATTATTTATGTTGACGGAAATGTTGGGATAACATTTAATCAACATTGTTGTCTGTCAACATTCGATTTTATCTTTCATGCCCAAAAACCGTTTAACCTTTTTTAGTAGTTTTATTTACTGACGTGCAGGATGTGCTAAAGTGCTGGAACGAGTCAAAACCGTGTGGAGTAGCTTGAATGAGTTTTGGAAGGAAGCATACTAAATAGGATGCTTGGAGTTCAAGTCAAGCAACTACCATAATTAGAAGATCTGAATATCAAATGAGAATCAGTCAATCAGTTCACCATAAATAGAAGATAAGAGATCGGCCAATTATGTGAGAAGATTCGAACTAAATTTATACTATATTTAGGGAGCTCTTCGAGGAGATATTCAAGGGATCTCCTACCAATTCAAGAGTGAGCCAAGACCTATAAATAAGGAAATTTCGAGCTGCCATAGCTGCGCTTTGCACGAGAATTTTAAGAGCTTTCATGGAGTCACTTTTGAGCGACATATTGAGCGAAGCACATATCGAGTTTGAGCGAGTTTTACTTATCACAAGAGTGTCTTTTAGCTAGTATTTCAGTTTGCAAAAGTCTTAGGACTTTGTAGGTTTGCAGGATCGTAAGATTCGTAGTTTTTTCTAGGCTTGATTTTTACTATCTTTCGATAGTTGTGTTGTAATCCATCTTCGTAGTGGATTTTTCTCCATGAGGCACGCAGCAAGTTTCTGACTTGCTGCACAATCTTGCATCTCGTGTTTATCAGTTTTCGTCACTAAATATTCAAAATATTTCGTTGTGCGCTTCAGTGTTAGATCGAATGTTACCCTAACATTTTATCCAACATCCTGTTTAGAACTTAGTGTTTTACATCCATATCGTACCGGGACCACTTCAAGCAGATTTATTTAAGTTTGCATGTGTAGTCGTATTTTTAAGGGGCCGAATCAACAATGAACTCGAATGACTTTTTTTTCAACGAAATGTCAATTTGGATATTATTCGCAGTTAGATAATTTATTAATAAAGCCATCAGCACATCGTGTGCTCTAAAATAGACTATAAGCCCAAACACCATTCATTTTATTCCTTCAAATTCGTTAAAATTCAATCAAAGTTCCATACTACAAATAAGGTAAATTAAGCATGTTGATCGATGGTTACTACGTACAAAGAGGAGAGATAATAGGCAGAGGTGAGCCTATAATAATAAGAACACGAATAATATGAAAAGGCACTCGCCATTTAGAAAAATGAAGAATCAAATGAGAACAAAAACACCCATAAGAGATAAAATCAAAGAGGAGCTAGGAGAAACAATCTTCATTGAATGAATGAATTATGGTATTTACGATCAAGCCCGAATCAACCCTCAGAATCTTTTCTGTCTCAATATCATCTGAAAAATGTAATAATAATAAGTTTGATGTGTACATGTTTTACTATGTAATGAAGCAGTTTTAGCAGGGGTAATCCGTCAGTTAGGTACCTATCAGAAAATAAAATTCAAGTAGGTACCTAGAATATAAAAAGGTCTGACAGGGGACTGATGTGTTTTATTTTTATTGATGTAGGTATTTAAGTGTTGATTCTGAAGAGGAATCAACATGTTCAGATAATCGAAATGATGAACTACGACTTGATAAATAATTCTGTCGTTAGTTTCATATTCTTTAAGTTGCTGTTTTATTCTAAAAAGTCGCATACGCGTTCTTTAGTCAGCGTAGTATTAGTAAGGGGCGTTTGTGTCTTTTCATATTTGTATATATGAGGTATTCTGTACAGAACAAAGTCGATTAGTTGAGTTTTCAACAATTACTGCAATTGGTTTTCTTTTCTCCCGCACTTTCTTCTCAATCGCATCTCCGATCGATCTCCGATCAATCTCCGATCATACTCCGATCGCCTTTCTCGACATGGTATCAGAGCAGGTAAAGTAAGATTGATGAAAGAAACTGTTCAATATCAGAGAGAAGACGTACCTCGTGACAAATTTGCAGTAGCGAAGAAATGGAATCGCTGGATAACACCGAAAACAAATAATCAGAATCAGGATGATTCAGAGACTAACAATCAAGGCCATAACCTGGAGAGAGAGATGATGAGCTGTCCAGAGGTCTTTAATTTGCACGATGGAATTAACCAGCTATGCAATTGATTTCGTTTCACTGAATGAGACGAATTATTTTGGCTGGTCTAGAGCGATGACTACGGCTTTAGAATCAAAGATGAAACTAGGTTTTGTCGATGGCACTTGTCCGAAACCTAGATGTGATACTATCGAATATGTGAAATGGAAGAGAGTCGATAGCACGGTGAATCATGGTTAAGTGCTGCGATATCATCTGATATTATGGAGAACTTTCTATGCAATGACTGCTAAGGAACTTGGGATGATCTTGATGAGAGATATGAAAGTACTAATGGTCCTATGTTGTTGAGAATGAGAGAGGAACTAATTAGCACAAAACAGGGTGATGTCTCTCTCGTCAAGTACTACAGCAGTTGAAAAAATTATGGGACAAATATGATCATTTTAGACCACTCCCACAGTGTCCTGCGGCTGTAGGTAAAGTTCTAAGGACTAGGGAAGAAGGATAAGTTGGTGCAATTTATTCTCGGCCTGAATGATTCCTTCCAATCTGTGAAGGATAACATTATGATGATGGAGCCATTACCCTCAGTCAATAAGGCTTACTCAATGGTGCAGAGAATTGAGAAACAAATCATGCCTGAACTTCCATTTCTTAAGCGTCAGATGAGGTAGAAATGGTGGCCTCCAAGCAATTTTTAGGGCAAGATAAAAGACATGCTGGAAATTCTTTTAATTCGGCAGAGAAAAAAAATGGGATAAAGCTAGACTATTCTGCACTCATTGTAACAGATCTGGTCATGATCGTGAGAGCTGTTTCAAGCTCAAGGGATATCCTGATTGGTGGAAAGGCAATCGAGATACCCAATCTTCCAAGGTGTTCTCTTACATCTCACAAATTCCGGATACACCTCTGGATTTTCTGCTAACACGCAACAAAGAAGGAAGTGTCTCTAACAAGCCTGATCTTGGGTCATTTGCATTGAAGATGACTGCACTGCAGAATCAGCTCAAACCATTTGATGAAGGAGAAGGGCAATAGCAACACTCATCAAAATCAGAGCCACCTCAACTTTGCTGGATACACTGACTTTGCAGGTAACTCTCTGCCCCTAGGTCCGTTTAGCTTGTGATTTTGATGACTGTTTTTGGATATTAGATACTGGTGCCACGAACCACACTACCAAAGACCTACATATCATGACAGACCTTAACCAGTTCCCAAAAAAATCCCAATTATACTACCAGATGGTAGCACCCAATCAGTACAATCCATGGGAAGGTTACCCTTAGCCCAAAAGTAATCCTTGATGATGTCTTTTTTGTCCCAAGGTTCAAATTCAATCTGTTGTCTGTAAGGAAATTAGCACAGGCCTCCAACATCTACTGTGGATTCTCAGCTGATTGTTCCTTTTTACAGGACCTTCGGACTAGAGAAATAATTGGTGTTGGACCTGTGCGCAATGGCCTATACATCTTTGTCCAGATTTCTTTCAAGCCTCAGAAGATTGCAGAAACTCTTTTATCCTGTTTACCTATTTCTGTTATTAAAAGCATTGGCTGTAATAATGACGACATACCTCTTTCTGTTCTATGTGTCCAATAACATTGTTGATTGGCACTCTCGTTTAGGGCATCCATCAAATAAAGTGCTCAAGCGTCTTTCAGTCAATCTTGATTCCAGATCTGTTTTTCCTAATAATTGTGATACATGTCCCCTTTCTAAGCAACACAGACTGGAATTTCTGTGAGTCATAGTGTCACCTCTCGAATTTTTGAGCTTATCCATATAGACCTCTGGGGACCTTATGCCGCCCTACTCACTTCGGTCATCATTATTTTTTAACCATTGTAGATGATCACAGCAAATCTACATGGACCTACTTGATCATATACAAAACACAAGTTTGTGCTATTCTCTCTACCTTTCTTGCTTTTGTCAAAACTCAGTTTGAAATGTCTGTTTTAAAGGTCCATAGTGATAATGGACCGAATTTCTTAATTCCTCTTATGCACAATTATTTCATTCTCTTGGTATCGTCCACCAAACATCTTGTCCTTATACACCACAGCAAAACGGTGTGGTGGAAAGAAAGCACAAACATATACTTCAAATAGCTAGAGCTCTTATGCTCCAATCTCAGCTTCCCAAACGTTTTTGGGGAGATGCCATCTTGACTGCGACCTATCTTATAAACAGACTTCCTACACCTATTTTGCACTGGACATCTCCTTATGAGATCCTCCATTCGAAGCCACCAGACCTCTCCACTCTCAAACTTTTGGGTGTCTTTGTTATGTTACCAACACTCAGCCACTTAAAGACACGGCTCGATTTCGGGAAGAAGGTCACGCGATTTGTGTATGATTTTTTTTAATGAACGAACGTAAGCCGAAATAAGAAACCCAGGTAAAGGATGTAATAATGTAGTTTTAGCAGGGGTAAATCCGTCAGTTAGGTACTTATCATTAAAATAAAATTCAAGTAGGTACCTAGAATATAGAAACGTCTGACAGGGGACTAATGTGTTTATTTTTATTGATGTAGGTATTTAAGTGTTGATTCCCCTTCTCTATTCAATCATTCGGTTTTATAATAGATAATTGAAAAAGGGCATTCTTTAAAGAAGAAAGTTTACTTATGCCTGTAAAAACATAGGCATTGCAGAAACATGAGGATTAATGGGTTTTCTAATTGCCATGTACATATATGCCTGAAAAAAAGGTGCTGATGAAATAAGCGGATGTATCCTTGAGAAGCAAAATAAAAGAAAGATCTTCGGAAAATTATTTCGTTGTGTATTTTGTAATGAACGTGATTTTTAACCTTATTTAATTCGGGATTCTCCACGTAATGCTTATTTAAATTATTTCTAATAGATCAATTATGTACGGGCGGTGTTACTCGATCATATCTGTTATTATCAATATTTGGTATCAACGCTAAGATTGAATATAGATAGGTATATATCATATACTCGTGTTCTAACATTTGCTGCGGATGCATTCAAATTTGAACGCGATATAAAGTTCCCAGAAAGGGTAAAGCCTGGTTGATCGAGGATTACTCCAAACATGTCCTAAACGAAATGTAAGCACAATATTCTTTCCAAAGTATCAGCTGTGTCTTATTACATTTTTGGATCACAACTTTTAGTGAAGTGGTCCCGTACTATGGATGTAAAACACTAAGTATAGACTAGATGTTGGGTAAAATGTCGGGGGAACATTCTACCTAACATTCAGGTGCACAGCGGAATATAATTACTTAGTGACGAAACTGAAATAACACGAGATGTAAATCTGTGCAGCAAGTTATAAAACTCGCTGCGTGCCTCAAGGCGAAATTCCGCTACAGCAATGGATGCAAATAACTATCCGAAATAGTAAAAACAAGCCTAGAAAAACTACGAATCTAAACGATCCTGAAAACTACGATCTCTCACGATTCTGCAAACTACGAATCTAACGATTCTGAAAACCTACAAAGTCTAAGACTTTTGCAAAAGAAATACTAGGCTAAAAGGACGCTTTGGCTCGCTCAAATTTCTCTCAATGAAACTCGACAATTTTTGCTCATCGCTCTCAAAAGATTCTCGTCCAAAGGTCTGAGTTGCAGCTCGAAATCCCTCATATTTTATAGGTCTTGGCTCATGTTTGAATTGGTAGGAGATCCCTTGAATATCTCCTAATGATTTAGTCTTGACTTGGGCTCCAATCTTCCTATTTTTAGTAAGCTTCTTCCTTGTTTTGCTCCTAATTGCTCCACACGTTTTTCACACGGTTTGATCAATTCTCAATCCTTATTTAAGTCCTGCAAAACACTAAAAATAGCCAAGCCACGGATTAAACAAGTTTTGGGCATGAAAGATAAAACTGAAGTTGGAGACATTCTCGGCCAACTGATGTTGACTAGAATGTTCCCCAACATTAACATCAACAATCTCCCCCTTTTTATCTTTCTTCCCAAAACCAAAGCAGACGTTAGACATAGTGAAACTCCCCCTGAAGGCAAACTCTACTCAACCACAAAACATCGAAAGATGGTTAGAGTAGACAAAACAGAAATAGCGATTAGACTATTCAAAGTACTACTACGAAAATAGTACATAGCCATAACAAGGTCTTAGGTTAAACATCTGCAAAATAAATATATTCGGCACGTAAGCAGGCAAACATGTAAACATATTGGAAAAGCAAATCAGCATGCACATAGTAAAAGCAAATTAATCTTGACATGCAAAAATAGAAAGGATCAGAGCTTTACTCTCAATGGAGTATGGAGTTTCCTTCTGATGCTTTCTCGGTTGCTTCTTCTTCTTGGCCAACTCCCCCTGTTTGTTCGGCTTCTTATTCTGCTCCCCCTGAATTTCCTTATCTCCCCCTTTTTATCTGCACAACCTTCTCCCCCTTTTTGGGAAGAAAGAAAAAAAACTCAGAGAACTTCTCTGTTAGCCAACTTGCAGATGTCGAGGTAAATGTGGGGCTAACATCTGGTCCAACATTCTGAGACTCAGAAACGTGTGAGTTCGTCATAAAGAAATCAAGGATAAATTCAAGAAATTGATATAAGAACAGAATGTATAACCCTCGAATACTGTTCGTGTGGAATGCTTTAAAATCCATTCAGGCCAAGGCATAAAATATGAGAAACAGTTCCACGGTAAAAGATCACTCAGCAATAATTTCATCGTGGAATAGGTAAGGCCGAGAAAAATAACCGTTGCTCAAGTAGGTAAGGCCGAGAAAAATAACCGTTGGACTCAAGTAGAATTTAGACAGTTTATAGGATAAGGTCGAATTGGTCACAACTGTCTAAGTAAACATGGAGCTAAAATATATTATGTGACGAATTAGTCATGCAAGCAAATAGGAGCACATCAGATCATGATTCAACCCAAAGACACAAAGTCAAAAGTCAAGGTAGAATCAATAAGACTAACCGTTTGAGCGATGTGAGCACTTGAGACAAGCGTAACGAGCTGTTCTTCGAGAGTTCTAATGCAATTCTGGGAGATATCTAAACTAGACACACAAACTAACAATGCCAGACCTAAAAGCTAATGCAAATAAACAAAAGCACAAAAATGTAGCATTACCAAACCGACAGTTACACATGTTGCTCCAACATTTGACTCAACATTCTCATTCCGTAATCCTAGACTTATCTGCCCACCCTTCTTAAAACCAGTTCCCTTTATTTCTACCCTTTCACCTTATTTTTCTATCTCAGTTTATGCGCTGCCCTTAACCCTAAGCCTCAAGGTTTGGTTTTTTGTCGCATAGTATACATCGTCACAGCGAATGCCGTGTACCTAAGGAAACTTATTACCAAGAGCCTATATCTAGCAAAGAGTTTATGAGCAGACTTATATGCGCAAAGGATTGGCTTTTTGTCGCAAAGAGTACATCGTCACCGCGAATGCCGTGTACCTAGGGAACTTATTACCAAGAGCCTTTTTTTTAGGGATCGGGTTTCATTCAGGGACCAGTCAAGAAGAATCAAGTCATTTCACAGGAAAACAGAACAGAGCATCGAACCAAACACTAAAGCAGTAACCATCGATTTGACATATGCTATGTTGATCCAGATGTTGGACCAACATTCAGACTAACATGTGCAAACCTATGGATTTCTTCAGGTCCGAGAACCTTTCAAAATCCAATGCTTTCGTGAATATGTCTGCTAACTGATGTTTCGTGTCTATATGCTCAATGCGGACTAACTCTTTTTCTACCATATCTCTCAGAAAATGATGCCTTATATCTATATGCTTTGTACGTGAATGCTGGATCGGGTTCCTAGAGATGTTGATGGCGTTAAGGTTATCACAATACATGAGAACAGATTCGCACTCTAAATCATAGTCACACAACAGCTATTAACCATATTATTGCGTACAGCAACGACCCGCCGCAACATACTCGGACTCAGCAGTAGATAAAGACAGACAGCTTTGCTTCTTAATACCATGCAACTAAATTGTTACCTAAGAAGAAACAGCCGCCACTTGTGCTCTTGCGATCATCCTCGTCACCTGCCTAATTAGCATCACTGTAGCCTACAAGACTCATATTAGTATCTTTAGAGAACCACAATCTTAGGCTACACGATCCACTCACATGACGAAGAATACGCTTAACAGCATTAATATGGGAAACTTAGGCTAGACTGATATCTAGCCACATACGCATACGCTATACATAATGTCAAGTCTAGTAGCGGAATGATATAATAGACTGCCTATCATGGAACACACGATGTGGGGTCAACATTCTGTCCAACATTACCTTTACTTACCTTCTGAGTTGAACATCGGTGTTTCATTACCTTGGCAGTATCTTTTCCAAATTTCTTTACTCTATTATTCGCATACTTCTTCCTGAGACATGAAATATCGTCGTTGCTTTGCTTAATCTGCAGGCCTAAGAAAAAAGTTAGTTCACCAATTATACTCATTTTGAAAGTAGAATTCATAGCATGTAGGAATTGGTCTATCATAGACTGAGATCTACAGCCAAAAACATATCTTCAACATAAATCTGGGCTATTAAAATATCAGAACCAACTCTTTTTTACAAAGAGTGTTTCGATCGGCTTCACCTTGCACGAACCCAAATTCAAGTAGGAACATAGTCAACCTACCATACCAAGCTCGAGGAGCTTGCCTTACCATAAAGCACTTTCTGCAACTTAAAAACATAATTAGAAAATGTGGATCTTCAAATCCTTTCGGCTGCTCAACATAAATATCTTTATCAATATACCATTCAAGAACGCACCCTTTTCATCACGGAAATCATAGAATAACTGAGTCTCAAACTCTCTATCATGATCAGTCCTAATATACAAATGTGGCCCGAAAATCATTCTTGACCATATCACAAAAGTTTTTAAAAAATCGAACAATTCTGATTTTTCCCTAAAAAATATCCATGCAACTCTAGACAAGTCATCAACTAGCAGATAAGCTCTTTTTCGACCACCAATACTACCTACTGCTATCGTACTCATCAAATCCATGTGTATTAACTGAAAAACAGTTATCAGTTTTAAAATGCTGAGTAACATGTTGATCAACATTATGGCTAGCATGCACTTTCTTACCCTTTAAAACATGACTCACATACAACCTTACCAAACTCCTAAGCTTCGGAACGCATCTGATCGCCTCATGCTTGATAAGCTGCTCCAATGTTTGGTAGTTAACGTGGCCTAGTTTGTAATGCCCAAGTATGACACCGTCTTCGTCTTTCGATAGTTGGCACACGTCCTCGAGGTCGTCTCGACTGAGAATCCGTCCTTTAGCACCTCCTCCAAACGTCACAGATCCACTCCGTAAAGGCATGTAATCACTTATATACTGTTTGGTACCCGTCATATGTCGGAAACACCCGCTATCGAAGTACAAGAACCTGTCACGTTAGCTCGCAAGGAGTATATACTACATGGCATTTATGAACAGATTTCTCTACCCAAACTTTCTTAGATGGTTAAAACAGCATTTGGACCACCAGAATTTGAAGGTGAGCCAGATGAACTTTCTCTAGACACACCTTTCAACACTGATTTCTCAATGTTGAGCGGGAGTTGGATGACATTTCAGCCGACATCTATTTCTTTGCAGAAATCTCCCCTTTCAATTTCAGCAGTATGAGTTAATATGACCATGCTGCATACGATAATGACACTTAAACGATCTATCCTTAGACTTACAAGCAGCATGCTTCATACTTTTCTTAATAGTCACAGTCTCACATCGATCGTTAGCAACATGGGAATTTTCAATAACAAAACTTTGATCGATCGTAAGTGGCAGAATCTAGAACATGCTGTGAATTGTAACCTAAGCCATGAGTATCAGAAATACCTATTGACAATACCTCATCAAGAATCGATTTACCTTGTTCAATTTTGAGAACGTCTCGTCAGCCTTATCGACTTGCTTCTGAAGTTTATCGATCTCCTTGTCTTTTCTCTTAACACGACTTCCAACCTTGTTCATCCCTTCTAGCAGGCTTTTGATCATCTTTTGCTCTTCTCATTTTCCTCGGTCAGCGTTTTCACGATTACTTCCAGTTCTGAGTTTTTCACCTTTTCCTTCGCATACTCCGTGGACAGCAGTTTGAAGGCTTCATTCGTCTGAACTTCTTCACGAACATCAGTTTCTAAACATGCATCATCAGAACTAGAATACCCATCAAAACAGTTGAATCATCATAATCGAAAATGATATGTTTTTCAGATGTTGAGTCAGATGTTTGCTCAACATCAGTTACCGCAGTGAAATCGATTTGATAATCTTCGTCGTCCGAGAAGGATTGCATGGTCACTGATGATTGCTTAGTCTCCTTGGCATACTGTTCTTCCTCTTCATCATCGGAGAAATCGACCCAAGTGATTTCCCACGCTTGCGAAGGGTGTTGCGCGCATTCATTGGCATAATGACCCCAGCCCGTGCAAGCATGACATCTAACTGAATCCCAGTCGACATTCTTCTTTCCATCAGTATTGTGTTTGAAGTATGGAGGAGCAGATGAAGGTTCTGCTTTGACATTCTGACCCTCCTGAATGTTGGGCCATATACTCATCATTGTCATATACTCATCATTGTCAGGGTCAACTTCAGTTTGCACCTTGGATGACTGACTGACTAGAGCAATGCTTTTGCCGCCTGAAGCTCTCTTTTGGACTTTGAGGTTGGTCTCATAGTTCTTCATGATGTTCATCAATGTGTTGAGTTCTATCATGCCCAGATTATGTGCTTCCTCGACGGCTGCTACCTTCACATTAAACTTTTCAGTTAGCGTACGTAAAGCTTTAGAGACTAATACCTATTAGAAATCGGATCTCCGAGGCTAGCACACTCGCTCGAAATCGTCAGGATCTTCCCGAAGTACGTGGTGATATCCTCGTCTTCCTTCATTCTCAGATTTTCAAACTGATTGAGGAGGTATCGCAATTGATTTCGTTTCAACTGAATGAGACGAATTATTTGAGCTGGTTTAGAGCGATGACTACGGCTTTAGAATCAAAGATGAAACTAGGTTTTGTCGATGGCACTTGTCCGAAACCTAGATGTGATACTATCGAATATGTGAAATGGAAGAGAGTCGATAGCACGGTGAAATCATGGTTAAGTGCTGCGATATCATCTGATATTATGGAGAACTTTCTTTATGCAATGACTGCTAAGGAACTTTGGGATGATCTTGATGAGAGATATGAAATGGCTAATGGTCCTATGTTGTTGAGAATGAGAGAGGAACTAATTAGCACAAACAGGGTGATGTCTCTCTCGTCAAGTACTACAGCAGTTTGAAAAAATTATGGGACAAATATGATCATTTTAGACCACTCCCACAGTGTCCTGCGGCTGTAGGTAAAGTTCTAAGGACTAGGGAAGAAGAGGATAAGTTGGTGCAATTTTATTCTCGGCCTGAATGATTCCTTCCAATCTGTGAAGGATAACATTATGATGATGGAGCCATTACCCTCAGTCAATAAGGCTTACTCAATGGTGCAGAGAATTGAGAAACAAATCATGCCTGAACTTCCATTTCTTAAGGCGTCAGATGAGGTAGAAATGGTGGCCTCCAAGCAATTTTTTAGGGCAGATAAAAGACATGCTGGAAATTCTTTTAATTCGGCAGAGAAGAAAAAATGGGATAAAGCTAGACTATTCTGCACTCATTGTAACAGATCTGGTCATGATCGTGAGAGCTGTTTCAAGCTCAAGGATATCCTGATTGGTGGAAAGGCAATCGAGATACCCAATCTTCCAAGGTGTTCTCTTACATCTCACAAATTCCGGATACACCTCTGGATTTTTCTGCTAACACCAACAAAGAAGGAAGTGTCTCTAACAAGCCTGATCTTGGGTCAATTGCATTGAAGATGACTGAACTGCAGTATCAGCTCAACCATTTGATGAAGGAGAGGGCAATAGCAACACTCATCAAAATCAGAGCCACCTCAACTTTGCTGGATACACTGACTTTGCAGGTAACTCCTCTGCCCTAGGTCCGTTTTAGCTTGTGATTTTGATGACTGTTTTTTGGATATTAGATACTGGTGCACGAACCACACTACCAAAGACCTACATATCATGACAGACCTTAAACCAGTTCCCAAAAAATCCCAACTATACTACCAGATGGTAGCACCCAATCAGTACAATCCATGGGAAAGGTTACCCTTAGCCCAAAAGTATCTTGATGATGTCTTTTTCGTCCCAAGGTTCAAATTCAATCTGTTGTCTGTAAGGAAATTAGCACAGGCCTCCAACATCTACTGTGGATTCTCAGCTGATTGTTCCTTTTTACAGGACCTTCGGACTAGAGAAATAATTGGTGTTGGACCTGTGCGCAATGGCCTATACATCTTGTCCAAGATTTCTTTCAAGCCTCAGAAGATTGCAGAAACTCTTTTATCCTGTTTACCTATTTCTGTTATTAAAAGCATTGGCTGTAATAATGACGAACATACCTCTTTCTGTTCTAATGTGTCCAATAACATTGTTGATTGGCACTCTCGTTTAGGGCATCCATCAAATAAAGTGCTCAAGCGTCTTTCAGTCAATCTTGATTCCAGATCTGTTTTTCCTAATAATTGTGATACATGTCCCCTTTCTAAGCAACACAGACTGGAATTTCCTGTGAGTCATAGTGTCACATCTCGAATTTTTGAGCTTATCCATATAGACCTCTGGGGACCTTATGCCCGCCCTACTCACTCGGGTCATCATTATTTTTTAACCATTGTAGATGATCACAGCAAATCTACATGGACCTACTTGATCATATACAAAACACAAGTTTGTGCTATTCTCTCTACCTTTCTTGCTTTTGTCAAAACTCAGTTTGAAATGTCTGTTTTAAAGGTCCATAGTGATAATGGGACCGAATTTCTTAATTCCTCTTGTGCACAATTATTTCATTCTCTTGGTATCGTCCACCAAACATCTTGTCCTTATACACCACAGCAAAACGGTGTGGTGGAAAGAAAGCACAAACATATACTTCAAATAGCTAGAGCTCTTATGCTCCAATCTCAGCTTCCCAAACGTTTTTGGGGAGATGCCATCTTGACTGCGACCTATCTTATAAACAGACTTCCTACACCTATTTTGCACTGGACATCTCCTTATGAGATCCTCCATTCGAAGCCACCAGACCTCTCCACTCTCAAAACTTTTGGGTGTCTTTGTTATGTTACCAACACTCAGCCACTTAAAGACACGGCTCGATTTCGGGAAGAAGGTCACGCGATTTTTGTATGATTTTTTTTAATGAACGAACGTAAGCCGAAATAAGAACCCAGGTAAAGGATGTAATAATGCAGTTTTAGCAGGGGTAAATCCGTCAGTTAGGTACTTATCATTAAATAAAATTCAAGTAGGTACCTAAATATAGAAACGTCTGACAGGGACTGATGTGTTTTATTTTTTATTGATGTAGGTATTTAAGTGTTGATTCCCCTTCTCTATTCAATCATTCGGTTTTATAATAGATAATTGGAAAAAAGGGCATTCTTTAAAGAAGAAAGTTTACTTATGCCTGTAAAAACATAGGCATTGCAGAAACAATGAGGATTAATGGTTTTCTAATTGCCCTGTACATATATGCCTGAAAAAAAGGTGCTGATGAAATAAGCGGATGTATCCTTGAGAAGCAAAATAAAAGAAAGATCGAGGGAAAATGTTGGGTAAAACACTAAGTATAGACTAGATGTTGGGTAAAATGTCCGGGGAACATTCTACCTAACATTCAGGTGCACAGCGGAATATAATTACTTAGTGACGAAACTGAAATAACACGAGATGTAAATCTGTGCAGCAAGTTAAAAAAACTCGCTGCGTGCCTCAAGGCGAAATTCCACTACAGCAATGGATGCAAAATAACTATCCGAAGATAGTAAAAACAAGCCTAGAAAAAACTACGAATCTAAACGATCCTGAAAACTATGAATCTCACGATTCTGCAAACTACGAATCTAACGATTCTGAAAACCTACAAAGTCCTAAGACTTTTGCAAAAGAAATACTAGGCTAAAAAGGACGCTTGGCTCGCTCAAATTCTCTCAATGAAACTCGACAATTTTTGCTCATCGCTCTCAAAAGATTCTCGTCCAAAGGTCTGAGTTGCAGCTCGAAATCTCCTCATATTTATAGGTCTTGGCTCATGTTTGAATTGGTAGGAGATCCCTTGAATATCTCCTAATGATTTAGTCTTGACTTGGGCTCCAATCTTCCTATTTTTAGTAAGCTTCTTCCTTATTTTGCTCCTAATTGCTCCACACACACGGTTTGATCAATTCTCAATCCTTATTTAAGTCCTGCAAAACACTAAAAATAGCCAAACCACGGATTAACAGTTTTTGGGCATGAAAGATAAAACTGAAGTTGGAGACATTCTCGGCCAACAGATGTTGACTAGAATGTTCACCCAACATTAACATCAACATTTAGATAATCAGGTAATTACTTAATAAGTTAACATTTATTAAATCGTACCGCAACGTATAGTCACTTATTGATCACAGTTAACATATGTATATTTTGCACAGATATCGAGAAACTCAGCATTATTCGAATTCAAGCTTCGTCGTCTTCATCAGTGCGACGATCAATGAATGCCACAAGCACAGTTCAACCCCAATTTCTTCAGCAACGCATGGAGGTTTGTTATTGTTCTTCCTTCCATTTTCATACCAAGACTTTCTTTTTCTAATCAAATCTTCCACGAAACGATCCAACATCTCAATACTGACATGTGGCATTACTACAACATGGGCTGTATTCTTAAAGCATTGCAGTTGCCAATAGCGAATGAACTCGTCATCATTTGGGCGCTCGAAAACGACAACGAAACTGCCTTCGTTGAGCATAGCACTGATTCCCGCGCTTCCAAGACGCTTTTTCAGGTAAAGGGCATTTTTAAGACATGCTTCGACATCTTTTCTGAGTCCCCTTCGACCTTTTAAGCTCATCGTGTACCACAAGAAAATGGGCGCATGGCCACTGCGACTTCCCGAGATTGTGGTGTCTAACGTGGCTATGTATTCGACATTTTTAGAAAGAACTTCGGTGTATTTCTTCCTAGTTAGTACAACGCCGCATGGCATAGGAGAACCGAGAAATTTATGGCCCGATATGCTTACGCTTCCAATAGGCTTATTCTTGAAGGTATATCTTGACACCTATACATAGATATATTAAAGTCAAGCTTGAGATACAAAGAGAAAAGGATAATTTGTGTATGGATACTATGTAAATTACCTTGTTAAGGAAAGGAACAACAAATCCTAACAGTGCAGCATCACAATGGATGTAGAACTTGTCCTCTGAGAAGCCACAATCTTTTAGGGTTTGTATGATGATGTCAAGATTCTCAACTGCTCCTTTGAAGGTAGTACCTGCAATAGATTTTCAATAAGTTGACACATATATCCATTCAAGTATGCTTAAATAACCTTAATTCTTTCATAAAAAAGATATACTTAATCAAAACCTGCAATGACATTGATGATTGCTGATCTATCCTTGTGATAAGCAGTTTTTCTCTCAATTCTTGATAATCCATCTCACCACTTGGCATGGTAGATATCGTTTCACAGTCCATTCGATACATTCTTGCGATCTTGAACAAAGAATAGTGCGATTCCGCAGATGTGTAGAGAATTCCATCTGGCAGTAACTCACGCCTGCCACGATATTATTATATATAATCAAGATATTGATTTTTTATATATACTGACCAACTATATATGTATATAGATTTATGTTCAATAATGTATTGATTTGTATCCAACTACCCAATGAGAAGGCCATAGAGGTTTCCTTCGTGCCACCATTGGTGACATATCCCCAGTAATCGTTCTTTTCGATTCCCCATTGTTGAGCACACCAATCCAAAGCGCCAACCTCGAACATCTTAGTGTTTAAGACATGGTTGCCTTCGTTGAAAGGATCTCCCACGTTGTTGATATGGTACTGAAGGAGCGCGACAGAGCTGTAAGATGAGTGCAGCTCTGATTC